>JAKCPI010015192.1:0-32939 GCA_023213315.1 Euborellia annulipes | reverse complement strand
TTGCATCCGAGGGAAATAAAAAAAAAAATAATAATAAAAATGCTGAAAATATATTATGTAAAAATGTATTTTTCCAAAATTTTCAAAAATGTTTTAATCTTAAAGAGATGTGATTTTAATGATTAAAAAGATCTCATTTCTCTAATTTGAATAAAGTCAGTTAGAAATGAGCAAGGCAAATAGCAGGAAGTGTTTGTAAAGCAAATATGAAATTCATTAGCTAAAACGTGAGATATGTACTTGAGGGTCGTTCCTTTTAGACTTACGACATCTTATTTTCAACTCTAATTTTGCCAGGGCAATCTGTTTTAAAATCTTTTTTTTTTATTTGACTCTGCACTTATGTCATCTAAACTTCTTTTCATCCTCTCATTTGTGCCCCTTTATTTTTACCGCTTTTTCTCTTTTAATTCCAACGTAGGCTACTAAACAAAAATTTGTTCATCATCAATATATTTTTTTTTTTAAATTTAAAATACAATTCAAATTTTTATTCAAAATAAAAACACCTTATACCTCTTTTTTCTTAAGGGACCTGACTAACGTCCACCAGCAAAGGTCCTGACTAAAATATATTCCTTACATTACAATTTCTCTCTAAGAGGTGGTAAAATGAAGCTATTATTTAGCTAAGTAAGGATCCCAGAATTTTAAAACAATAATCACTTGCTGGCAAATGATTAATAACAGAGAGTGGGGAAGAGCCGAGTGGTTTATTCGACACAAAGCGGTCTTTATTATCGCTCTAAGCGCTCCGTCTCTTCTTACCTCTTCCACCCCCCCCCCACCCCACCCTCCCCCTTCAACGTCTGTGTAATTAACCTCTTTGCTGAGATATTAGCTCGGGTTTGAATTGAGCGTTTGTCTTTGGGAGTCTAGATTTAATCATTTTATTTCCTACTCCGTAAACACTCTATAGCAACGAGCCCATTTCATTTACTATTATTGATCATCTCCCATTGGTAAATTACAATTACCTTTATGCTAATTATATATAACACCTACACCAATCTCTAACTTCACGCTTACTGTTTATATACTTATTTGTTGGGCATACGGACAACCTTAGAATTTAAAAAATATTCTTAATTACAAAACAGTAGCCTTTGCTGAATCAGAGCGTATGTAAACAAAATTGTGTATGTCACCACGATGGCTTCAGAATTAAAGAAAATAGGGCCTTCAGGCATAAATAAAAAAAAAAATAACAACGAAAAATACTTTTGTTTTTGAATAAGAGCAATCGGGCTTATAGCACTTCGGTGTATATAGACTTACTTCTTAGCTTTTCCTCGGTGGGATTCCAATAGACCTTTTTTTTCATTGAAGGTCTTTTTTCGGCATCGAATGCCATTTAGATCCAGTCCAGATGTATTTAAATTGATTGGTAGCCAATACAACTTGTCTGGGCAAGCTAACATCTATACCAAGGTCCGAGGGCTTCCAATAGACTGAAAATCTAGCCTTTTCTTTAACATTTTTCATTCCCCGATAGGAAAATTTGTTTTATTAAATTGAAACTTTTACTATTTTATAGTTAATAACTTTGATATTAAATTAATTAAAAAGGAGACGAAAGAGACAATATCAATTTGTATATTTGGAGGTTTACTTCTTTTAAATTCGTAAGATTGAGATCACCATAATTAAACAAAGTATAGTACTTTATTAAATTTTATTGCCAGATAACTGTTGTGTGGATTTTCCCACAGTTTCAATCCGAAAAGGATCATTATCGGACTGAAACTGTGATAATGTGCACACAACAGTTATCTGGCAATAAAATTCCTGTTTAATAAAGTACAATACTTTGTTTAATTATCGAAAACTCCATCTTACAATTATATACAGTATATATTCATAATAATAACGGTTATCGTCTTAAGTCTTGTATGACCTAAGTTGTCGAAAAGACTGTGTGTATGTCTGTGTGAATGGGAAAAAAATAGTATGAATGTTTTACATAATAAAAAAAAAAAAAAAATAATAAGTGTATTAATTGTTAATATTTTTTTTTTTCTACATTTAATAATGAATAAAATATAACTAACTAATTTCTTTCTTTCTTTATAGGCGACCTATGAATCTCATGACCCAGACACCTGTTGTCTCCGAGATAAGAAGATCCAGGATTCGATCTTTTCTCAAGCCGGGTTTTCTTGGGAGAATAAAATATTAAATTAAACATATGCTGCGAGGATTAGAACAGCGGTAAGTCTTTCCCTACAATTTACTAATATCTATATAACAACCACGAACCTTATATATTTATGAAATGAATATTACTATATCTTCGTTAAAGACAGAAGAATTTTATCCCACTTTATTTTTATATTTATTAATTAATAAAAAAAATTTCTCTAAAGTAACTCAAGAAAATAGTTTATTTTATTTTTAATATATGCCTATTCGAGATTTGATTTCTCAGATTTTTTCTTTTTATTAGCTTTTCATAAATAGGGCAGTCAATCATGTCATTGGTTATGTTGATTCTTTATTGATAGCAACTACTTTTTCTATCTATCTAACATTTCGATGAAAAGTGAAATCTCTATTTCGAAAAAAAAAAAAAATTATTTATAGACCTAACCTAGAAATTCTTATTATATATATTGCAAATATTTTAACGGATAAGAGCAATGTATAAGACTTAAACCCTTATGTAAGCATTCATTGTCGTGAATATAAAGCTCTTGAGAACTTAGAAGTTTACTTCAATTCTCCATCTTAATATTTCTTCTGCCAACCCCTCTATAAAGGTTTTTTAAATTTTATTAGAGTTATTTCGAATGGGGCTAGCGGATTAAATTTTATTCATTACCTTTATCCATTTAACAAAAAAAATATTCCAATTCAACCAAGAGCTTCAAAGAATTGACTATTTAACTATCAGCAAGTTTTCTTAAAAAAAATAAATCTCCCCATTATTAATTCAAAAAATTTTTCAAAAATTATTTCCAATTTTTCTGCATTTTACATATTTTTTTTTAAATAAGCTAAATTTTTCCTTAAAGATCGAGTGACTGTGTATAGATGCTGGGACAATTCCGGAAGCGTTTATTGAATATTAATAGATCTAGAAAAATATATTACTTTTTAACACTCACATTTTTTCCTATTCACACACACATATACACAGTTTTTTCGGCCATATAAGACTTTATTCGATAATCATTATTAATTAATATACATATTGGGGTCCAGGCATCTTATTTAAGCCATTTGAGTATTACTCTTTTCTTTATTATTATTATATTAGTCTACTAATACTATTCATTATACCAAGGGTCGGGGGTTTGGATCCCAGGCAGTCCAATGATATTATTTAAGCCATTTGGATACCAAAAGGCTTAAATATGAATGCCTGGACTCCAATAAATATATATTAATAAATTATGAGTATCGTTTAAGTCTTAAATGGTCTAAGTTGCTGAAAAGACTTTGTATATGTGTTTGGGAATGTGAGAGTAAGTGAGAAAAATCTGGATGTGACTGCGCACAGCACACAACTTTCTCTTACCCTTCGGTAAGAGAAAGTTGCGCACTGTGCTGGTCACACCAGATTTTTTGTGTCGAGATATATTTAGTTTCCGATAGCACCTTAGTTTCAAACTTGCATTTTAAATGTTGACTGCTTGAAATAAACTATGGTTATTTTTCAAAATTTTAATCTCATATTTGGACATTTTATACACAATATAGAATCGTAAATAAATACAAAATTTCATAAGAATTGGAAAAAAAAAATTTTAAATGCCTAAAAAGTTCTAAAGGGGACCCCCCTTTGAATCGAAATTAACATACAAATCCCTATAGGAAATTAACATTGTTTCTATGCGAAGATAAGGTGGAAAGGGAATTTAAAAAGAGTAGAGAGACAGGCGATAATGTTTGCAAGTGAGAGAGAGACATATATGTTTTCTTTGAAACAATTAAAGACACAAATAAATTTAAAAAAAATGGGAATTTAAATAATAATTGATTTTTAATCTAATAAAAAGAAAAAGATTTAAATTCCGTTACCATGGCAACCATTTCTATCTTTCCTATGAAGAACAAGAGTAAAGTGGTCTTCAGAAGATTTCAACGGCAAAATGAGAATATACATTTTAAAGAGCATCTAAAAAATAATTGATTTTTGAATTTTAAAAAAAAATCCTTGGAGGGAATTTTGAGAAAATCGAAAAAAACTGAAAAAGTACATCAGTAAAGTACTAGTACTTTTTGGCCGATTTTGTTCAAAAGCTTATTTTGAGCGTGTGGGAAGGTACCTAAGTTAAATATAAAATTTCAATCCGGTAGCTCAATTCCTTCATGCTAAAAATCTGTCCACACATACAGACACACGCACGCACGCACGCACACACACACACACACACACACACACACACACACACACACACACAGACCAATTTGCGGGACCCACTTTTTTGGACTCAGGGGACCTCAAAACATGTATATCCATCAAAATCTCGACATCGAATTTTTGACATGATCGCAATACTTTCTCTCCTATATATTTCATATATAGGCTAAGAGAAAGTAAAAAAGTGTGAGTGTTAAAAAAAAAATACTATTAATTGATCAAAAGATCTATTTTTGCAAAAAAAAAAATTTAATCTGATAAATTATACCCTTTTTAAATATTCCGTGCTTATCTGTAAAAATCTCTGAGTCAATATCCGTATGATTACAAAACCTCCTTGACTTAAAGAACGGTAAAAAAAAAAAAACATCTAATATCAAAGAAATAATAACGCTAAATTGAGATTTTTTACTTTCTCTTACCTATGTATATATGTAATATATATATAGAGAGAAAGTATTGGATTCATGTCAAAAATTCGGTGTCGAGATTTTGATGGATATACACGTTTTGAGGTCCCCTGAATCCAAAAAAGTGGTTTTCGCGACATGGTCTGTCTGTCTGTCTGTGTGTCTGTGTGTCTGTGTGTCTGTCTGTGAACAAAATATCTCAAGAACGAAAAGAGCTAGGAGGTTGAAATTTTATATTTAAGTTAGGCACCCCCATGGGACGTGACCCGAAGCTTTTGAGCAAAATCGACCAAAAAGTACTAGTACTTTACTGATGCACTTTTTCAGTTTTTTTCGATTTTCTCAAAATTTGCTCCAACGATTTTTTTTAAAATTCATATATCAACTATTTTTTAGTTACTCTTTAAAATGTATATTCTCATTTTGTGATTGAAATCTTCTGAAGACCACTTTACTCTTGTACTCCATAGAAAAGATAGGATAAATGGTTGCCATGGTATCAAAATATAAACATTTTCCCATACTTATAAATTTTACATCTTGAATTCAATTGTACCCTACTGTCGGAAACTAAATACATGTCGACACAAAAAATCTGGTGTGACAAGCACAGTACACAACTTTCGATTACCGAAGGTAAGAGAAAGTTGTGTGCTGTGCGCCAGTCACACCAGATTTTTTATTTATTTTTTAGCTAAATTATAAAGTTAAAGAGAGCACTTTGACAATTGAATATCTAGGAAAAAAACTCTCCAATTCTATTAATTATTTTAATCCAAAATTTTCAGGCGCTCTTGATAGTTTGTTTTCTGTTTTCTGTTATGGTTATAGGTTAAAATTTATATACGTATAAACGATGTGATTTAAGTTTTCTCGAGTATATGATAAGATATTTACAATATTATTTTCTCAAAAATTTTTCATATTTTTCAAATCACAACAACTTTAGCAGGTTAAAAGAAAAAAAAAATGAATTACTCACAAACTTATAATAGAAATTAGCCCTTTTAAATACTTTATATTATATGCAATTCTCTTCATACAAAATTTGTTTATCAATTTCAAAAGTTTCAATGATTATATTATACTACTACTTTTTTCCAAGTTTTACACACAAAATATAAAGGCATCTAAAAAGTTGAGTCAAAAAATTTAAGTTTGGATTATCGTAACTTTACAAGCAGGCTTTCTAAAAATTTTTTTCCAAAGCAAATACACTTTACTAAACGAATTTTTAGTGTAACACAAGATTTGTGAATTATTCACCTTTATTCATTCAAGAAAAGTTTTAAATTTATAAATTTATTTTGGAATAATAGCCTATTCATGATTTTGAAAGACAGATAAAAAATTATTTAACTTAAAAATTTGAACCATCCATTTTTCCGGATGTCTGTACTTGTTGACTAGACTTTAAGATCTTTAAATAGAGATTGACTCATTTTTGTTGTAAATGGGGCCATATTGCAACATAGGTCTAAACATTTATTAAAAACTAGGCTAATAAGTAGATGCACTAGATAGTGGCTGAACCTTTGATAATGATATAGAAGATAGAGGCCTAAGACAGCCAATAAAAGCATTTAGGCTAGTAATAAAATGTTCTATTTAAATTCTTTTGAATTCTGACCTTCTTCATGGCAGATTGGGAGATGTCATGTGCTTAGACGCAAATCTGGGAGTGTCCCGATAGAATGTGACATCAGCCATTTTTTAGTTTTTCCATAGAAAACAAGCCTTTCAGCGTGCATTGCGGCTAGTTCCCCCTCCCCCTCTTTCCAAACAAAACCTGAAATGATGTTGTATCTTACAAATAGCAATTTTTATAAATGGAGGTTTACTTCTTTTAAATTCGTATGATGGAGTTCACGATAATTAAAACAAAGTATTTTACTTTAATATACAGGAATTTTATTGCCAGACAACTAGTGTGCACATTCTCACAGTTTCGGCCCTAAAAGAACCATCATCAGGCTTGAAACATATACATTACTCTCTTAAACCCAAGAGAACCAAGTTTAAGAGAGTAATTTGTATGTTCAGGCCTGATGATGGTCCTTTTAGGGCCGAAACTGTGAGAATGTGCACACAAAAAAGTTGTCCCGCAATATAATATGTATAATAAAGTAAAATACTTTGTTTTAATTATCGTAAACTCCATCATACGAATTTAAAAGAAGTAAACTTCCAATTATAAAAATTGGTAATTTCTCTTTCGTCTCCTTTTTTTTTAATTTACAAATAGCAGTTAACCCTAAATCAAAAATTTTTAATTAATTATTTCAAATAAAAATATTTCGAAATAATCTTTTGCCCTGATTCTACTACAATCATATTCATATTTATTAAAAATTATTGTAAATTTATAAAACAACGAAATTATATCACAAATTAGTGTTTCCTTAAGGAAATAAAATAAATACTTTCATATTATAAATCCACCAAAATCTTCTAAATTGTCTTAAAAGCTTTTCTCTTTGCGAAATTAATTAATTATTTCTAAAGCTCCAAATAAACATTTACTAAATTTAAATAAACAAATGCACTGACTATATATTATTCGATTAGCTTAAATACAAATGAGAAGCGAATTAAATTAGTTTTAATTTAATTGATCTACTATATCAAACAGAATCAATTAATCATATATTATGAATTAGGAAATTATCCTTGATTTTGATTAATATGTTCTTTTAGGGAAATGTCCATTTGCATTACTTTAGATTTACTATTTCTCACTCCTTAATCTAGGTCAGTGGTGTTAATTTTATTATATTTTCACGGAGATTTCCTTTAAAAATAAGTTACCTAGATAAATAAAAGTACTAATACTTTACTGATGCAAGCATACTTTTTTAGTTTTTTTCGATTTTTTTTAAATTTGCTCTAATTTGATTAAAATTCATAAATCAATTATTATTATTATTATTATTATTATTTTTCAGTAGGGTTCTTTTCAGACTTTTTTTCTCATTCACACTCACACTCACACATTCACACAATCTTTTCTGCAACTTAGGCCATATAAGACTTTACGATAACCATTGTAATGAATATATCTATTGGGGGTCCAGGCATTTCTATTTAAGCCATCTGATATCCATTATTTCAATTGGATTGGCTACCAATTGAAATAAATAGAGACGGGGTTTAAATGGCCTTTGATGTCGAAAAAGACCGAAAATATATTTCCATTCTATGCTATTGATTCTGGTCTATTCATTTTTGTTGCCTGGGTTTTTAAATGTATATTTTAATATAACTTTCAAACGCCTTTTGTTGAATTTCGGTTGATTTTGTTGATTCTCAGCAGGGGGTATGTAACAGTTAGATGAAGACATGTTGAAATTGCTAATTTCCTCCTGGCTAGGCGTAAGCCCAACGCTGTGTGGCTTAGCATCTAGTAGATTTTAATAGACAAAGTATTCATTGATTGATTAATTTTAGTTACTGGTTCATTTTTATTATATATTGGTTTCATATCCCAACATAAAATAGCATTTAATAAAAAAAAAAAATTAACCCGAATAAAAATGATTAAAAATAATCGAGGATCCACACGCCCCCAGTAGGTCTGCATAGAGTATTTTTAGAGACACACAGAGATATACACGCCCGCACCAGGGACACACAGGGATCCACACGCCCGTACCAGGGACACACCAGAGAAAGTGACCAATGAAAAATGGTCCCTGGTGCAGGCGTGTGGATCCCTGTGTGTCCCTGGTACCGGCGTGGATATCCCTGTGTCCCCAAAGGTTCACTATGCAGACCAGCTGCGGGCGTGTGGATCCTCGATCATTTTTAATCATTTTTACTCATGAAAATCTATACGTTCACGGATTTGCCCCCCCCCCCCCCAAAATGACACCACTGCTTCCCAGCCTTTTATAAAAAATTTTTTTATTCAAAATAAAATATTTCAAAATATATCTACGAGTGAGGTAAACACCCCAGTAATGGACCAGGAACCAGTAGAAGGCCATTTTGAAAAGAAGATAAAAAATCTGATGTGACTGGCGCACAGCACACAACTTTCTCTTACCTTCGGTAATCGAAAGTTGTGTTCTGTGCTTGTCACACCAGATTTTTGTGTCGACATATATTTAGTTCCCGACAGTACGGAACATATGAATTCAGATGTAAAATTTATAAGCATGGGAAAATATTTATATTTTGTTACCATGGCAACCATTTCTCCTATCTTCCCTATGAAATACAAGAGTAAAGTGGTCTTCAGAAGATTTCAATTGCAAAATGAGAATATACATTTTAAAGATAATCTAAAAAAATAATTGATTTTTGAATTTAAAAAAAAATCGTTGGAGCAAATTTTGAGAAAATCGAAAAAAACTGAAAAAGTACATCAGTAAAGTGCTAGTACTCTTTGGCCGATTTTGATTAAAAGCTTATTTTTCCGGTCCCGGGGGTGTTTAACTTAAATATAAAATTTCAACCTCGTAGCTCAATTCCTTCATGCTTAAAATTGAACACACACCCACACACCCACCCACCCACCCACCCACCCACCCACCCACCCACAGACAGACCATGTCGCGAAAACCACTTTTTTGGATTCAGGGGACCTCAAACGTGAAGATCCATCAAAATCTCGACATCGAATTTTTGACATGAATCCAATACTTTCTCTCTATATATATATTACATATATACATAGGTAAGAGAAAGTAAAAATAAGAATTCATATCCTACTTAATTTTTGTTTTTTTTTTAATCTTCTTTTCAAAATGGGCATCTACTGGTCCCTTGGCCATTACTGGGGTGTTTACCTTACTCGTAGATATATTTTGAATAAAAACAAATTTTATAAAAATCAGCGCTACTAATATTTTTGATAATTAAATAATTACCAAATTTGAATTTTATGTTCTATTGAATAAATCTATTATTTTTTTTTTTAGAAATTATCCTATTTTTTGCAAAGAACTCTTTTATTACATGATGGATGATGATATTTTCTCCAACCCATCTTTTAAGCTCCCCTTAAGCTCTCATATAATGAAATTTCTTAGTGATTAACCATCGTTTTTATGAAATATTCATTTTGGTTTAATTATTCACTCGCGTTTCAGAGTATAATAGATTTTTAAATTAATTGAATTAAGCTCTCTTTTTTTAAATTTTGTATAAAAAAAATCTTATGTCATGACTCCCTCCTTTACGATTTTAATAAAATTAGTTTTGTTTGATTGAATTTTTTTTTTTTTTTTCAATTTTTATTTTTTTTTTATTAAATCTTAAGTTGAAAAAAAAAAAATATTATAATCCATTTTCACAAAACTTTTGACAACTTTATTAGAAAGCCAACACTCTTTATATAAAATGAATGTAGTAAGACAAAAAATAACATTCTAAAATCAATATTTAAAAGCTAGATCGGCTTTTTAGAGGATGCCGAGGGTGCAAATTTAGAGAAATTGAGTTTTACGATCTATGTACTTAACCCTTATCTACATACAATATTTCTATATAAAATAATTTAGCTATTTAATATGGATAGAGAAGAAATAAAATAAATATTAAATACTCAGGGTAAACTTTTGAAATTTTAAAGCCAATAAATTAAAATTTACTTACGACCGACTAATTCATAGAAACTGGTTACGCTGTTAAAAAATCTTATATTATTTGAATATTAAAAGAGTTATTGTATTATTTTGTATAATCAGTTATTCTATTAACTCAAACTTTCCGAGATTTGTCGTAGAACAATTCATTTAGTTCATTAAGAGTTTTGTTTAGTTTTTTTTTTTTTTTTTTTAATCGAATTCAAATGTATGTTAATTTCTAATAAAATGGCGAGAAAAGAATGTTTTTCTATAGAGTATAAATATTGATTCAACTTTTAAATCAGTACTGAAGAGATAAAAAAAGGTTAATCAGAGCTGCTAGAGCGCACTGGTTTGGGGGTTGAAAAGAAGGGAATTGGGATGGTAAAAGAGGGGTCGTTAGACGCTAACGAGTAGTGGGGGGAACCAATCGGGCATAAATGGTAACAAAACGCCTAAACACAAAGCCCTGTGTTGACAGGCCCTTTGAATCAATCACAGTCACCAGAGATACATGAATAACACATACCCGGAACATACCCTATGCCCAAGAAAGAAACCGAATTAGTCAAGCATAGTCATATACTCTATTGAAATTTATGTAATATAATATATGATAACATATTATTATTAATATAATCGTATTTCAAAATACCGATCAGTGAAAAAAAATACCATGATTGGCATATTTTCATGAGGCTTCGCACTATGACATGAACACAAAACGAAAAAAGTGATATTTTTCATAGATATTGTTTTTCTTTCCTACTCAATGTTTCTCTCTATCTTCAGAACACAACTTTCAATTACCGAAGATAAGAGAAAGTTAAGTGCTGTGTGACCAGTCATACCAGATTTTGTACTTTCTCTTATTCAAAAGTTCGATGTCGATATTTTGATGAAAATACAATTTTTGAGTTCCCCTGTGTCTAAAAAAGTGTCTCGTAAAATGACCTGTCTGTGTTACTTGTGAACAAAATATCTCAAGAATGAAAAGAGCTAGAGAGTTTGAAATTTTATATTTAAGCTAGAAATCCCCCTTGTTTTTTTTTTTTTTTATTTCCTTAAAATTTGCTCTAACGATTTTGATTAAAATTGATAAATCATTTTTTTACATGCTTTTTAAAATGTATTTTATCATATTTTGCCCACAAAAATGTTTGAAGTACACTTTAGTCTTATACAGCCGGGCCAGTGGCGTACCGAGGGGGGGGGCGGCCCGCCCCAGGCCCCGAGCTGACATAGGCCCCATACAATCCCTTTGAGAGGCCCCGGGACCCTTGCAACAGGGCCGGATCTAAGGGCGTGAAAAAATTTAGGTTCCGCGAAAAAAATGCTCCGCGGCGGCAAATTTTAGTTCCGCGGGCGGCAAAAATTTGGCATCTCTAAAAAAAAAGATAAAATATTTTTTCGGACGGGAAAAATTTTGGTTCCGCGAAAAAAAAATGTTCCGCGGGCGGCAAAAATAAAAAATTTTATGTCTCTAAAAAAAAGGTAAAAAATTTTTGCGATCAGGGAAAATTTTTACCCCCCCAAAAAAAAAAAAAAAAAAAAATTCAATATAGGGCACCCTCTTCTAGTGCCGCCCCAGGCCTCCAACTGCTTCGGTATGCCTCTGAGCCGGGCTCCAAATGATATGCTCGAGAGCTTGAGCTTGGTCTAAACTCAAGGCTCTCGAGCACATCAGGCACTTGTGGTACCGACTTTACTTTATAGGAAAGATAGAAGGTTTTTGCCGAAACAATGAGTCTGGTGTAACAAGCACAGAACACAACTTTCAATTACCAGAGGTAAGAGCAAGTTGGGTGCTGAGCGACCAGTCAGTGACGCCATTTCAGTTTTTGCTTGGGTGGGGGGTAAAATTATTTTTTACTTTCTGAGCTAAATAGTACATATAAACCTATATATATACCTCTATATTTTTATCTATAGTCCTACCATCTTCTATACTTATTTATAAAGAGAGCGTGAGTTTGTTTGTATGTACGAGCTAAGCTCAGAATTGACTATTTTCTTCCAAAACCTTGGGTGGAGGGGGGCCAGTTGCCAAATGACGTCCTTGCGTCCTGCTAGATTTTTATCGATTAAGACCAGAAGTGATCCTCTGACCCCTAAAAAAATATGCCTCTATATTAATGCCATTGAATAAGTGAAATATTTATGCCTATACTTTCTATATATAGATAACCACTCCGAGTTATCTCTTTCTGCAGTCAATTTTGTACTAACATGTGTCTTTCAATGTCAAAATATATCTACTCTTCAAACTCTCTTCATAGTGAATTTTCTACGAGACCCTTATTAAAATTTAAACTATTCACATAGAAAGAATGATTAATTTAAAAAATACAATATTTTTTTAATTTAAAATAAAAGAACTAATTAATACATTTTCAATTGGAATTTTATCCTATTTTTTCACCTACTACTATGGGAGAATGAAATGAACAAACATCGTTAGCCTTTGTCACCAGACAAATAAAAAACTCGTTAAATAAACAAAATTAAATGAGGTTAAACAATTGATTTAAACAAGAAATCAATTTTTTTTCTATTAAACACGCATGTATTTAATACTAAACTCAAGTATTGTGATTGTGCAAAAATTCCAATTCACACTTTAAGTAAGCCTATAATAAAATAATTTATTCTTGTCTGAAATTAATAATTATTAATTAAAGCCTAAAATTTTTCATGTTAAATCACGCCAACTCTCATCATCACGGGCCAAAGAATACATTTTAAAGAGAACATAAAAAATCTGGTGTATCTGTCGCACAGTACATAACTTTCTCTTACCTTCGGTAATCGAAATTGTGTTCTGTGCTTGTCACACCAGATTTTTCGTGTCGTCATATATTTAGTTTCCGTCCATATTTTAGAATTCATGATGTAAAATTTATAAGTATGGGAAAATATTTATATTTTGTTGCCATGGAAACCATTTCTCCTATCCTTCCTATGAAGTACAAGAGTAAAGTGGTCTTCAATGGCAAAATGAGAATATAAATTTTAAAGAGCATCTAAAAAATAATTGATTTTTGAATTTTAATCAAAATCCTTGGAGGGAATTTTGAGAAAATCGAAAAAAACTGAAAAAGTACATCAGTAAAGTACTAGTACCTTTTGGCCGATTTTGTTCAAAAGCTTATTTTCACAGTCCAGGAGGGTAAAAAACTTAAATATAAAATTTGAACCTCCTAGACTACCTACCCTGCCCTACTTCACTTTGGTAGAATATTATTGGCCCTTTTTGGCTTGGAGAGATAGTTGCTCTAATCCAGCGTTTTCCAAACCGGGAGGCGCGGACTAATCTAAGGTCGCGAATATTAACCAAAGCGAGCTATTTTCCGAATGATAGCTAGTTTTATAAATAAGAATAAATTTAAAAAAAAATAAAAATATTTTTATATAAATATATATATTTTTTTAGCATTAAAATTTTTTAATTTTTCATCATTTATGATTTATGAAATTGGGGGGAGGGAGGGGGAGTCGTCATACATATAAATATTTTTAAGGGAGGAAGTTTGGAAAGCCTCTCTCTAATTCCTTCCTCTCTTGATATTATTTTATTTATCTTGCCAATAGCGTGCGTGCATGGATCCACCACTAGCCCTGAACATACCGTACGTAGAACTATATTTCCTTTCAAAATACCGGTATATATCAATATTATTTAAAAAAATATTTCTTTTCCCCCTCATATGATTTAAAAATTTGTTATTTTTTTCTTGAAATTGTCACCATATAAAAGCTGTCAAGATCCGAACATTCAGATAAATAAATTCAATCGATAATAATAAAATAATTTATCCAAAATATCAACATTTGTCAAGCCTTTTGAATATTTCGTTACAAAATTCAGATTCTGATTTTTTTTTTTATATATAATGAAAAGATTCTAAAAAAAATTTAATTACGTTTAGAAAGAAAAAAAGCTCAAGAGTTATGATAGGTTGCAATTATGAAGGGGTAGATTTGAAAGAGCGAGCGCTCGATTCGACGCGGCCTGTATTGAATCCCTGATAAAGACCAATCTTTTTTTTAAAGGATTTGCGTTAAGCAGCTTTGGTAAGTTGATTGGACTTGATTATACTTATCCCTGCAGCCATAAGAAGGAGGCTTGGTCCCAATTAGGTTAGCGCAGCGCAGAGCAGAGCGCTGTGTTATCGATTGCCGTCTCAAGGCCGATGCAGACATAGGCACGGTCAGGGGCCCCCCTGCCTGCCTTCATGGGGCCACCAGTCGGATTTGCCCTCCGAATAAATCGCCTAGATCAATTTCGGTTGCCCGTCTCTCACTCTCTTTTCTCTTTTCAAATGGAATAAATATCGTACTACACTCGGTTTCATTCATGTCCTTTAGATATATCGTGTTCTTGAATTTGAAAAATTACGAAAAAAATATTTTTTGTGTTTTAATCAGGGATGGTGGGAGAAATTTTTGCGGCTTTTATGACTTTAAAGAAAATTGTTTAGTTTTCTCTGTTTTAAATAAAGTTAAAATCGATTACAATTGGAAGATTTAAAATCGATTATCTTGGAATGTTGCTTATTGTTTCATCAACCTTTTAATTTTAATATTTGTCTTGTAGCTCTTGAAACAAGGGATTGCCGACTTTTCCAATTAATGTATAAAGAACTTTTGAAGGGATCGGCAAAAACAGCTAAAAAATAGAATCACACTGATTATCTGTTGATTACCCGAAGACATTTATCAAATATGGTTTAACTTCAGTTCATTAGTTAATAATTTTTTTTTTTTTTTTTAAACACTCACACTTTTTTCTCATTCACACTCACACTCACACACACATTCATACAGTCTTTTCGGCAACTTAGGCCATTTAAGACTTTAGACGATAACCGTTGTTTAAATAATTATATTTATTGGGGGTCCAGGCATTCTTATTTAAGCCATTTGGTATCCAAGTGCCTTAAATAAAATCATCGGACTGCCTGGGGTCCGAACCCGCGACGTTTGGTATACGAGGTTAGCACGCTAGCCTCTACACCAAGCCCCGAGGGCAGTTAATAAATATGATGCTATGAATTAGTGAAATAATCAAGAATACACATTGATTGTTAATTAGAAAATATTTCTAAATTATTAAATATTAAATTATTTTTATTATTTCATAACTAATTACACTTGATTATTCGAACAAATCTATCTACTAATAGAGTGAATTTAGACCATATTTAATAAATGCACCGAAAAATTTTCGAATAAACGGATTCATTTCATTTTTTGGTTTCCTCTGCCCATCACTTGATCTGAACAGAATTTTCTCTTACCCTATATACAGTATGTTAATATATATAGAGAGAGAAAGTATTGGATTCATGTCAAAAATTCGATGTACCTAGAGATATACACGTTTTGAAGACCCCTGAATAAAAAAAAAAGTGGTTTTTGTCTGTCTCTCTGTCTGTGAGTAGCCTATGTGTTCAATTTAAAGCATGAAGGAATTGAACTAGGAGGTTGAAATTTTTTTATTTAAGTTAGACACCCCCTTGAGGAGTGAAACTAAGCTTTTAACCAAAATCGGTAAAAGAATACTAGTACTTTACTGACGTAGTTTTTCAGTTTTTTCCCCAAAATGCGCTCCAACGATTTTGATTAAAATTCATAAATCAATTACTTTTTAGATGCTCTTTAAAATGAATATTCCCATTTTGCCCTTGAACTCATATGAAGACCACTTTACTCTTGTACTTCATAGGACAGATAGGATAAATGGTTGCCATGGTAACAAATATAAATATTTTTCTGTTTAAAATTTTACATCTTGAATTCAAATACTGTTGAAAACTAAATATATGTCGAAACAAAAATCTGGTCTGACAAGCACAAAACACAACTTTCGATTACCGAAGAGTGCTGTGCGACCAGTCACATATTGGAGTATAACTATTGTATTGTAAATAATCTTTGTTTATTGATCAATGAGCCATTACTTTAGCTTCAGATTACATTCAACTTATTGGCGAAAATATTCTTTATTCACTTTGATGAAAGAAGTTTTATGCACAATTTGCAGAAATAGGAGCAACTTCTCTTCTGTTTTTAATCTTGACAAAACAAAAATTTTTGTGTCAAGTTCTTTCTGATTTCTGATATTTATTATTTACTAGCCGCGTCGCCCGCCTTCGGCGGGCTTCGCGCCTAGCCGGGGGCTTCGCC
Source organism: Euborellia annulipes (assembly GCA_023213315.1). Taxonomy (NCBI): domain Eukaryota; kingdom Metazoa; phylum Arthropoda; class Insecta; order Dermaptera; family Anisolabididae; genus Euborellia; species Euborellia annulipes. The sequence goes on along the minus strand of JAKCPI010015192.1, from coordinate 16,404 downwards.
CCCTGGACCCCTTCCAGCTGGCTCGGCCCCCCGGCGGACCCTCGCCTTTTCTTAATTATGAGAACCCGTGGCGCCCGCCTTTGCATCTATACAGGGGGCTTCGCCCTCTCGGATTAAAGGGGGGGGGGGGGGGCAAGGGGCGATCGCCCCCCCCCCCCTTTAATCCGCCCCTGGTTTAAATTTTTAATTATAAAAAAATGTTTTAATTTATATATACATTTTTATTTTTCTGACAATTCCTATAAATAATGCTTTAGGAGATCTCAAAAAATTAAAATGCATCATTTCATGTTTTTTGACATAAATTCCATTAACAATAAAAATAAAAGAGATTTAGACATTTTAGTTAGGATAAGGATGATGGCTCGGTTTATTTATAAAAGCTGACTTTTTTGATAATTATGTTATTTATTCGCATGGGATGGGAGTTGACATTCGCCATAATTCCCAGGCTGATTCAATGAAAGCTGTTTAAGAGTTTTGTTTGATTTTAATATAATGACACACCACTATCAGGTTTGAAAATTATTTATTAGGAACCGACCGAATATTCGGTTTCGGTTACGGTTTCGGCCAGTTTCGGCCAAAAATCATGGTTTCGGCCGTAGTTTCGGTTTCGGCCAAAAAGTAGCCGAAACCAGAGTCTGAAAAAATGGGATGAGACTCGCATGCAAAAAAAAAAAGGTAAAATGATTTTCACGGGAGGAAAAAAAAATTTCAAAAAAAAAAAGGTAAAATGAAAAAAAAAATTTTATAGGAAATACAAGTTTCGGTTTCGGTTACGGTTTCGGCCGAAACTAAGGTTGAGGCCGAATATTCGGTTTCGGTTGAAAATCTTGTTTCGGTCGGACCCTATTATTTATATAGGCCTACCTAATTTTTTAGGTTATTTTAATTGATTTTAAAATATTGATAGGTTGTAAAAAAAAGATTGACAATAAATCATTACGTCAATGGTTTCCAAACTCTATGTTACTACATCTCCCTTAAAAATATTTAATCGTATAACGCCTCCCCCCCCCCCCCTATTTTATAAAATAATATAAACACAAAAATGTTTGTTGGAAAAAAATTTATTAATACAGGCTATGCAAACTATTATTTATTATTTTATTTATAAGACTTTAGCAATCATTTAGAAAATTGCACACTGTAGCTAATATTCGCGCCTCCCCTTAGATTAGTCCGCGCTTCCCATTTTGAAAAACGTGCATTACGTAATTATTAAATACCAGAAGTTAAAATAAAAACAAACTTTATTAATTTTAAACTAATAACATTTTGCTCTAGTTGAAACATTTTGATTTATTTATTTTTTTTTTTATTTAAAAAAAAAAAACACTCGCGCTTTTTTTCCCATTCAAACTCAATTCACACACACATACACACAGTCTTTTCGGCAACTTAGGCCATATAAGAATTTTACGATAATCGTTATTATGAAATAAATATATATATATATATATATATATATAATATATATATATTGGAGTCCAAGCATTCTTATTTAAGCCATTTGGTATCCAAATGGCTTAAATAAAATCATCCGACTGCCTGGGATCCGAACTCTCGACCCTTGGTATACAAGGGAGGCGCGCTATCAACTACGCCAAGCCCGAGGGCTATTATAATTTAATAGAAGAATTAAATTAAATCCAAGTAAGATAACCAGTGGCGTCATTTCAACTTTTTCTTGGGGGGGCAAATTTTTTCTTGGGGGGCAAACATTTTTTTTTTCTTAAAATTTACTTACAAATGTGTACTCAAATTTAGCCAAAACATATTTAATTTAATTAATTGTTTAATTTTGTACAGTTTGTATACTCGTAGATGTATTTTGGAGCATTTTATTTAGAATAATATAAAATTTTATAAAAATCAGAGCCCTTGGGGGGGCAATCCCCCCTGCCCCCCCCCCAAATGACGCCACTGAAGATAACCCAAGATTTTTTGTTTCAATAATTTATTTATTTAACACTTTATACGCATTTCGACACAAGTGTCATCATCAGAAGTGAGTTACATACTGAAAGTTTGGAATCATTCCACTTCTGATGATGACACTTGTGTCGAAATGCGTAGTGACTTACATACTGAAAGTTTCATTTCACTTCTGCTGATGACACTTGTGTCGAAATGCGTATAAAGTGTTAAATAAATTATTGAAACAAAAAACCTTGTGTTATTTTATCTTACTTGGATTTAATTCTCCTATTAAAACTAAAATTTGTAAATGCGCCTGTCGATAGGCAACCACTTAAAATTGTCTGTGACTTATTATCTATCCTTATAGGAACTAAACATTCAATAAAATAATTATTTCTCTCAATTAAAATTTAATATTCGATGGTCACATATCTTATGAAAGGAAATATTTATTTGAATACAACATAGACTACTAAAAAATATTTTGTTAAGGGAAATTTTTGTTGAGACATTCGATGATGTTGATGCTTTTTAAAAGTTAGCGAATAATTTGAATTAATAATTTAAAGCTTGATGTGATGACCGTTGACTTGTTTCTGGGAGATCATTAGATGACATCTTCTTGATGCAAATTATTCGAAGTTATTAGATATTTATTTATTTTATATTCCATGTTGTAATTATTGTAGGAACTTAAAAGACATAGCAGCTGATCGCGCTGAAGCATTAATAAATAAATAAATAAATAAAAAGAGAAATATAATTCTAAACTAACTATATTCTATATTTTCTTTTAACACCTGAGATTAAATAAAATGCATGCAATGTATTATTTCAATATTAACATGAAAATGTGTGACCTTTTGACTCATTTCATGTGGAATCACTCATACATAGTATAGATTAATTACCTCCTCCTTTGGAAGTGATTTAATAACTCATACCAAAAATAAACTCACTCTTTCATGTAGTATATAAACTCACCTATAAATACATTATTTGTAAATTTTCCACTCAATAGCTTTCAAATAATTTATGAAAAAAATATTCTCTCTCGTTTGGGAACATCATTCATTCTAAAACTGCGTTCCGATTTAAGAAATATGACGGAAAATCAAATAAACGCGTTCACAAGATTAGCATATATTTATAGGGAACATTCATAAGTGATGGAGTGAACAAATAAATATTTCGTTATTTCGAAAGACATTTCAAACACAAAAAAGGGGATTTATATCAATCAAAGAAAAAACTAATTATCAACAGGATCAATTCACTTTTTTTTTTAATAAACACCTTCAGTGATAATATTTATTTTATAAGGATTTTTCTAAATATTTGTTAGGAAAACGAGCTGGCGAATTGCCATTTAGACTCTTAGAATTTAATTCAAGGTCTATTAAAAAGTTTTTACGGATGCTCCAGTTTATAACTTGTAGGCTATAACTTAATAACATTTCTAAATTTCAGTGAGAATTTATGAATATGTCTGTTTAACTTCGTATCTATTTTAAAGAAGTTCTCTCGCTCTCTAGATAATATTGGGGTTTTGAGGATAGGAAATGGAGGAGGGCATTTATTTTCATGGCTCAATCCAAGTAAGATCTAATAGGTATCAAATTCTTATTCTTAAATTATAAGCTACACAGCCAATTTTTTACTTTCTCTTACCTCTATATATATATATGTTAATATATATATATATATATATATAGAGAGAGAGAGAGAGAGAGAGAGAGAGAGTATTGGATTCATGTCAAAAATTCAATGTCGAGATTTTGATGGATATACACGTTTTGAGGTCCTCTGAATCCAAAAAAGTGGTTTTCGCGACCTGGTCTGTCAGTGTGTTTGTCTGTCTATGAACAAAATATCTCAAAAACGAAAAGAGCTATGAGGTTGAAATTTTATATTTAAGTTAGGCACCCCCCTGGGACGTGACACGAAGCTTTTGAACAAAATCGACCAAAGAGTACTAGTACTTTACTGATGAACTTCTTCAGTTTTTTCGATTTTCTCTAAATTTGCTCCAACGATTTTTTTTTTTTTAATTCAAAAATGTTTTAGATTCTTTTTTTCTGTATATTCTCGTTTTGCCCTCAAAATTGTTTGAAGCACACTTTACTCTTGTATTTCATAGGGAAGATAGGAGAAATGGTTGCCATGGTAACAAAATATAAATATTTTCCCATACTTATAAATTTTACATCTGAATTCAAATATTCCCTACTGCCGGGAACTAAATACATGTCGACACAAAAAATCTGGTGTGACAAGCACAGTACACAACTTTCGATTACCGAAGGTAAGAGAAAGTTGTGTGCTGTGCGCCAGTCACACCAGATTTTTACATCTGAATTCAAATGTTCCGTACCGCCGGGAACTAAATATATGTCGATACAAAAAATCTAGTGTGACAAGCACAGTACACAACTTTCGATTACCGAAGGTTTATTAAATAAAGGAAAATCTGATAAAAATTGATCTAATTTTTGTCTGATTTGATTTTTCCTGCCTGCTATTCGCTATCCTTAGGATATATTAAATTCGATATGCCATGGTATGTGGGGATCTAGGCACATTTATTTATACCATTTGGAATCCAAATGATTTAAATATTCAACGGACTGTCTGGGATCCGAACCCGCGCTCCTTTACTTTAAGATAAATAGGACTAATATAATTTATATATATTTTTTTAAACTCTTTGATGAGAAAATTCTTTGATATCTTCCAGCAACCAAAGAATTTATACAACCATTGTATTTATCCTCTGTTTCTGTGGTAATCCACCTCCCCTTTAATTAATTTAGGATTCCTCCTCAATACTATTCTCTTCCAAAACGATAGTAATTATCTACAATATATATAGCATATAAGCAGATTGTGAGAGAATCCTCCTTTATTTATTTAAGATCGTTTATTTAAAGATCTGGGGTTATTTACAGTCCCTCCCAATTCATTTCAATTGATTGTAGCCAATTCAATTGAAATAAATTTGTCTGGTACGGGATGCGAACTCTCGACCTCTAGTATCAGAAGCTGTTTTTTCTCTAAGCCATAGATTTGATGTAAAAGGAAGATTATTTATAAAAGAATAATCAATTTCTTTTTTTTTTTTTTTTTTTTTTTTAAACATTCACACTTTTTTCTCATTCACACTCACAATCACACACACATTCACACAGCCATTTGGTATCCAAATGCCTTATATAAAATCATCGGACTGTCTGGGGTCCGAACCCGCGACGTTTGGTATACGAGGTTAGCACACTAACCTCTACGCCAAGCCCCGAGGGCAATCTCTTCTTAATTAGCATATCTAAAAGATCATAGTTTAAATTTGAAGTGGTTGGAATTTTGAATAATACTGATAGTATTCGTATGATCTTTTGGGAATTAATGTAAATTTGTTTCTATATTTTTGTCTATAGTTTCTAGTCGAATGTCATCTCGCTTGTCTTTCTGTTGATCAAAGTTTCGAAATTGTTTAATAAAATAAGATTGCTTGGGTGTAAAAGAAAGAGAGTGTTGTTTCATCATTTATAAATGTAGCCTAAATCTGCACAGCTATACAACCACCTTCCACCATAAAATAAGATTGAAAAATCTGGTGTAACTGATCGCACAGCACACAAATTTCTCTTACCCTTCGGCAAGAGAAAGTTGTGTACTGTGCTTGTCACACCAGATTTTTTGTACCGACATATATTTAGGCTCCGACAGTATTGTACATTTGAATTTGATTTGATTGAATTTCGAGTCGCTCTTTATTTGCTCATATTTCATTTCCCTAGTTAAAATATTTTGTTTCAAATTAGATTATTATAAAAAATAGAGTAATTATTAAGTACCGATATCAAATTTAATGAACATTCTCACAGATAAATTTTTATTATACACAAAATTAGATACAGATGGGAAATCACTTTATTCTATTATGCTAAATAGAGGTGTGCCTCTCACTCCACCCTCATTTAATTACGCTTTCAAATAGAAATTTGTTTTGCTTATATTCTTTAAATATTTGTCACAAAAAATTATTCTCTTATTATATAGAGAGATTCCTTCATTTGTGGTAAAAGATATCTTATTAAATTTTATTTACTTGTGTTGGGTAAGTTTAATACTTTATAGGTAGTTTTATTTTTATTTATTTGAGTTTAAAGGTACTAGTTATGACAGAAACTGTTCGTTTGTCCCCTTCAAAATAAATTCTCCTTCCTGCATTTTTTTTACTAGGTTGAATAATAAAACTATGTGAGTCAGTCAGTCGATAAAGAGAGGGTGTGGACGGTCATAAGAAGGGGAAAAAAGGTAAAGGGATTCAGAGGAAAATAAAAGAAGTTAGAAATTTTTTTTTTTTTTTCAAAAGTCGAGGTACTAAAAAAATATGGTGCTTCTTCGCTAAGATCATTGACCCTGTTGAGAATAAGAAATTTTAAATTTTTAAAATTGCTTGAGTAGCTGTGAGTCAAAAGATAAGAGTTATTTTGATGAGAGTATAAATTTTAAATTCTTTATTAGCAAAATTCAAAAAAAAAATCCTTTCTCTAAAATAAAAGAATGAAAGTGAAAATGAAAATTTAATCAACGAATAATTAACTTGAAGAAACAAAAATAAAAAGAGTAAATAATTATAAATTTTTAAATCAAAACATTTACTAGCTTTCGGGCTTGGTGTAGTTGGTAACGAGCCTGCCTTGTATACCAAGGATCGCGGGTTCGGATCCCAGGCAGTCCGATGATTTTATTTAAGCCATTTGGATACCAAATGACTTAAATAAGAATGCCTGGACCCCCAATAGATATATTCATTAACAACGGTTATCGTAAAAGTCTTGTATGGCCTAAGTTACAGAAAAGACTGTATGCATGTGTGCGTGAATAAGAGTGTGAATGGGAAAAAAGTGTGTTTTTATAAAAAAAAAAAAACAAACATTTTACTAAATTAAATTTCTATGTTTATTTTTTCATTTTTTTTTGTTCGTTTGTCCCCTTCAAAGTCTTATATTAGGGGGTCCAGGCATATTTATTTATACTATTTGGTATCTAAATGATTCTATGTTTATAAATTTTACATCTTGAATTCTAATATATTGGCAGAAACTAAATATATCTCGATACAAAAAATCTGGTGTGCAAGCATAAAACTCAACTTTCACAGAAGGCAAGAGAAAGTTGTTTGCTGTGCGACCATCACACCAGACTTTTTATAATATCAGGAAGTCAATAAGAGTATCTCGCTTTGGCAACTTGAGTAGCCGTTTCGAATTAATTTATTTACATATTCTTGAAAATTTTATAAGAAACTTACAAGAAAATTTGAAATTAAGCATAGACCCTATAGGTTTTTTATTTAATTTATTTATGACTTGATATTTTGCCTTCGTGACCCAGTGTCAGACTCCGGTATTTGGAAAACGCCATTTTAGCTTATCCGAGAAGGTTAACATTTTATATTGTAAAAATACATTAAAATACATTAACCATTTTCAAATTATTTATATTAATAAATAATTTTTTATTGGATAAGCGATGTTATATGTAGGCCTATATAACTCGCTGTGTATATGTTGTTTGGTATTAAATTATGTTCAAATAGGGATTTGTATAAATAGATAACAATTGAATGAGAAGTGGGGCAATAGAGCTCACGCCTTTAGTCATACAGTTTGCATAGCATTAGGCCGGGGCGGACAAGCCTCTTGAATGGATTTGCCTCGGCGCTGGAACAATGAATTATTCGTGTACTCTTTGCCTGCCACCCTCTTGAAGAACAACCAACCCTCCTCTCCTCTCCACGGGGCGCTAGTTGCCACGCCACGTCGATACTACACTACGACCCTTACGGGTTGGCTAGACCCAAAACACAAACACAACCTCTCCCCTAACAATCCTGTTATTTACATATTGCCATCCTCAAGCATCCGATATCTATTAGATGTTTGATGTAAATATGGATTAGAGGACAAACATATATGAATTGTATTTGAACTAGAGGGTGTTACATAATATATTACTTTAAAGTCATTAGAATTAAGTAAATAAATAATAAATTTACAAATTAAAAAATAATAATAATTTTATAGGTAAATAAATAGACGGTTTTGATCCGCCTATACAATACATACCACACCAATCATCATATAAATAAATACAGTATTAATAATTAAGCTTATGCTTAAGCAAATTTTAATTCTAATTAAAAAGAATTTGTTTTTATTTTCTATTACGTATATACCTTGTATAGAAAGTATTGCAATCGAATCAAAATTTCTTATTCTAAAAATTTGGTCTTGCAAAATAGTCAAAATATTTAAAAAAACGAAACACGCTACGAGATTGCAATTTGATATTAAAGTTAAATTCTCCCCTGTAATGCAACATGAAAATAAATGCGGCCAAAGAAAGAGTATTTTAGTGATATAATTTTTAAGTTTTTTTAATTTTCTCAAAATTAGCTCGGTTTTGATTAAAATTCATAAATCAATTTTTTCGAAGCTCTTTTTTTTCTCACTCACACTCATACACACATTCACACAGTCTTTTCGATAACTTAGGCCATATAAGACTTTATACGATAACCGTTATTATTTATAATATCCATTGGGGGTCAAGGCATTTCTATTGGATGCCAAATGGCTTAAATAAAATCATCGGACCGCCTGGGGTCCGAACCCGCGACGTAGGCACTCTATCATTTACACAAACCCGAGGGCTCGAAGCTCTTTAAAATGAATATTCTTGTATTCTTCCCAAAATTGAGCACATGTTATCTTATAATTCAAAAGAAAGAGAAATGGTTCAAAATATATAACAAATAAATTGATTTTCCTATGATTATAAATTTTATCGGACCGAAACTCCTCAAACTACGCTGATTTTTCGGCAAGGGTGTAGGAGGGGAAATACAAAAAATAAAATTTTTTAATTTTCCAAATTAGTTTATTTCCTAATATTTCGAAGGCACAAAGGCTCTTCTTCAGAGGAAGCTCATTTTTCACTCCGCTAACATTACATGGTTGTTATTGTAATGAGTTTATTTCCTAATATTAGGAGATAAACTCATTTGGAAAATTAAAAAATTTTATTTTTTGTTAAGAAACATATGTCGGAAGTTTTTTATTAGTTTTTTATTTAGTTTTATCTTTTGTTTTTCCCATTAAGATTCATTCAGTATAAATTTTATCTTTTGAGCACTGATTTACTATCGGAAACTAAATAACACAAAAAAATCTGGTGTGCCAGCACATCACACATTCGGTTATCTAAGTTATGCTGTCATATTTGAGTAAAAATCTTATTTTCTTCTAGATCAGTGATATCTTTCAATTAATTTAATTAAACTTTTTTCTTTATCAATTATATCTTTCTAATCAGCAAAACGTATAAAAAAAATATATATATAATTTATTATTCTCTCTCGAATATGAAAGTTTGAATTTGATATAAATTTTTCTTTAATAATATATTCATTTTCCACCATTAATTAATATTCTTTTAAAAGCTCACCGAATATATTTCCTTTTAATTAAAAAATCACACACACATATACAGTATATGTACCGATATATATATAGAGTCTATATGTAAATTCAAAATAATGAAATTTTCGATAAACCATCAAAGAGACTCAGAATAATAATTTTGATTTCATATCTGACAGAGTATAAAATAAATATGTTTACATTTAATTTAGTTGATATACTGTACATGTATGAATTAAATCATTTTTACAAAAGAGTGCCTAATGGATACTGACATCCGGGACATAATATTTCCAATGTATTTATCTAAAAAAAAAAAAAATATCAATGGAAGAGACGTAGATCCTCCATACTGAAAGATTAGAGTTATTATTATAGTTATCTAAAAGTTATATATATTTAGGCCCGTTCCTCGGGCTTGGTGTAGTTGGTAGCGCGCCTGCCTTCTATACCAAGGGTCGCGAAGTCCCAGCAGTCCGATGATTTTATTTAAGCCATTTGGATGTGTGTATGTGTGTTTGAGTCAGTGTGAATGGGAAAAGAGTGTGTGTTTAAAAAAAAAAAATATTTAGGTCCTAGTCAGTCAAAAATGTATACCTAAAAATCTGGTGTGAGTGGCCGCATAGCACACAACGTTCACATATCTTCGGTAATTGCAAGTTGTGTCCTGCCTTGTCCTACCAGATTTTTTATATTTTCTTAAAGTCTTGGAAGATGGTCATAAGCCACAACACATTAGTTTCGAGATATTGACAAATTAGTTTGACTCATTGACCCCATTTTGATGCAGCTTATGACTACCTTACTTCTCAAATAAAAGTGTTCATCAAACAGTTTTGAGAGCAAAATGAGAATATATATTTTAAAGAGCTTCTAAAAAATAATTGATTTAAAATTTTAATCAAAATCATTAGAAAGTATTTGCAATAAATCGGAATAACTGGATCAGTACTATTACTTTTTGGGGGATATTAAAAGCTTATCGCGCCTCACGAGAACACCTAACTTAAATAAAAAATTTCAACTTCATAGTTCATTTCTTTATTGCTTTATTTTGAACACAGAGAAACACAGATGGACCATTTTACGGGACCTACTTTTTTGGGGGACATACAATTTTTCACATGAATGCAATACTTTATATATATATTAACAGGTAAAAGAAAGTAAATATTATGCTTTCATTACCTTTTTTAAAAATTTAATAATCGTAGGCCATTAAAAATTAAAATTCTTTTTTTAACTTATTTGGCTTTAAATTATCCAGGATATTTATCCATTTGACCAGCTCCATATTAGGGAAAAAGTAAAATTCAAATTAATGAAATTAGAACTAACTAAACGTTCCTTGATTGTATTGAACAATAGATTTTCATATTCTTTCAAAAATAGATTTCCTTTAAGAAAATGCACAAAAAAAAAGTATCACAATTAATACTATTTTTATTTACACGATCAACTGGATATCCACACTGGTTTTCCAAATCCTTGATCAACTGTCTTAAATTGAAACAGAAAGCACATAACAACTTCAAGAAAACAGGGAATAATAAATATTACAAAAAGTTCTCCCGACTAAGAAAAGAAGCTAAACAGCTACTTGAGAATGATAAATTGGACCACTACTCAAGATCCGAAAAACAACTACAGCATAATCCCAAAAATTTTTGGCAATTTATTAATAACAGAAGAAGAAGTTCATCATCTCCGTCTGTTACACTAATCGACGGTATAAATGTAAAATCAAATCAAGAACTATGTGAACGGTTTGGAGAACATTTCGCATCTGTATATCAGAACTTCAACAATTTTCCTAATATTAATAATAAAATGCCTAACACAGATGAAATTGATGTCCCGTCAATAAGTATTTATGATGTCAAAAAAGCAATTAATAAACTTAAGCCAAAGTCGGCGGTTGGCCTTGATGGGATTCCTCCGTTTATCATCAAAGGTTTATGTGATCTTTTAGTAGAACCGCTCTCGTATATATTCAATTTAAGCTTAAAATTGGGTATATTTCCTGAAAGTTGGAAAGAATCTAAGGTGATACCAGTGAAGAAAAAAGGTGGGGAGACAATTGGAGATTATCGTCCGATATCCATTTTAGGCACCATCCCCAAGGTCTTTGAATCTATTGTTCACTCGCATATATATTCTCAAGTGCATCATCAAATAAAACCCTACCAACATGGTTTTATGCAAGGAAGATCAACAACAACAAATCTTACTGAACTTCTATCCACAACTGGGACCCTGGTTGAAACACGTCGGCAAGTCGACGTTGTTTATATGGATTTCGAGAAGGCTTTCGATAAAATGCCTCACTGTATTCTATTGGAAAAGCTAAAATCCTTTGGATTCACTGACTCTCTGATCATCTGGCTCAGGTCGTACCTATCATTACGAAGATTTAGAGTAAAATTGGGGCAAGATATTTCTTCAGAGTTCCAGGCCACTTCTGGCGTCCCTCAGGGATCACATTTGGGACCTCTTCTTTTTATTTTATTCATAAATGACATTGCCGATGAAGTCGGTAGCCCAGTGCTTCTCTATGCTGACGACCTAAAAATATACCAGCCCATTTATGGAGAGGAAGACAAGAAATCCTTACAAGACAGTATAGATACAGTGTCGCTATGGGCAAAGAACAATGGAATGAATATTCACCCCAAAAAAACCATCGTTTGTACTTTCTCTAGAAAGACTGACACTATCTTTAACCAGTATTATCTGAATGGTGAGAGGATCACAAGAACTCCTAATGTGGTGGATCTGGGCATTCACTTTGATCACAACTCCTTTTTAATAAGCATGTACAAATTATAACAAGCAAAGCCCGTCGCAACCTTGGAATGATCTCTTTGATTGGTCGGAATTTCAGGGACCCTAAAACATTAATAATCTTATATAAATCCTTGGTCAGACCAGTTCTTGAATACGCAACACCCATATGGAACTACGATCGCACATCCACCGACATATTAATCGAGAATGTTCAAAACAAATTTCTAGGTCTACTGAAAAAGAAATTCTCTATTGACATCTGCAATCAAATCCAACTTGAAACACTAAAGTGGAGGCGAAACATCGAGGATTTAAAATTCATCTATAAGACTGTTCACCAGCTTCACCATGTTCCGATCGAAGAGATCTTTTTTAGGGTTCCCAAACCTGGATTGAGATCCTCGGAGTTATTTGCATGCCCGAAGCTATCGAGATGCAATCCATTAAAAAGATGCCAACTTGAATCTAACAAACTTTCTAACGAGATTGATTTCTTCATAACTCCAATAAATACTTTCATTAACGCATTGAAGAAGCATATCTAAGAATGGATCATTGTATATATTGTTTTATTTTAATTAATTTATTTATTTATTGTTTTTAAACCCTAACGCGTGCAATACATTAAGGCCCCGGAGCTGTTCTATTGCACTAGAATTCCATCATCTCACCTTATCATTTGCCATCTTTGTCGCCACATCAGTGGGTGGACCGGCTGGCTGTAGGGGTGTGTGTGGAGGCCAGTTATTTATTTATTTATTTATATTTTGCAATTATTTCTCTGTCTTGTTCATTTAAGGATGAAAGATAATATTTGATTAATCTATTAAAAAAAAAAAAAAAATATGAATCTTAAATTTACCTTATTATTTTTATCGTGCTAAAAAAAACTTTTAATATCTCGAAAGAAAGATTGATTGAGTCTTTATTTAAAAAGTGAAATGTATTTTTTTTTTTACTCCTCTCCATTATTTAAGAAATACTCATCATTAATGAAAAGAAAAAAAAATATTTTTTATATTTAATTTATCCCAACTTGAGATGATTTATCAAAATTTTTCATTACGGTCTGTTAATCAAGTAATTTATAAAAGTTTATATATTTTTATTTTTTTTATTTAAAAAAAAAAAAAAAAAAAAAAAAAAAAAAAAAAAAAATTGATGCTATTCTAATTGTCTTGAAAATTTTTTTTATTAAGAAAAAAACTTTCCAAGGTACACTTATAATTAATGATCAAAATATAAAAATAAAAAATCTGGTGTGACTGATCTCACTTTCTCTCTTACCCTGGTAATTGAAAGATGTGACCAGATTTTTTGAGTCGACATTTATTTAGTTTCTGCCAAAATATTTTTCTTTTTGGGTATCTTAGGCCAATTAGAATTTCCGGAGGCCACCTTAATTAACTCTATAGAGTCTAATAATATACAATATTTTCTAAAAATAATTTAAACAATTAAAACAGGCGTTTCTAGTTAATATTATTTTTCTTTTAAATAATTCTCTTCCTATAAGACTTAAAAAAAAAAGTAAAATCAGCTAAGATTTTCAACAAGTATTTTATCCCCTTTCTTTAATTTCCATTAGAAGTAAATTGTTTTGATTTGATGACCCCGAAATTCCTTCACCCTCTCTTTTTTCCTCTCGCATTAATTTTGAAAAGAAGTCACGAGTTTGTTCATAAAAAAGAATAATGAGAATTTACAGTTCAAAATGGCTGATGGTATATAAAAGATGAGCTAATCAGAATTCAAATTTTAATTGACTAGTTAATTAAACTTTGCCTCATCTTTACTAATTAGGATATTTTCTAAATACGTATTAATATTTCTCTTTGATCAAAAGTTATATTATAAAAATTTTATTTCTTTACCAACTTTTTCACAAGTAAATTGATAAAAAAAAAAGTGTATTAATTTCATTTTTTTTTTTAAACTATCAATATCACTAAACGGAGAAGAAGGAGGGGGGGAGAAGGAGAAAACAAAAGAAAAAAAAAAAAAGAAAAAAAAAGAGAGAAAAAAGGGGCGGAAGAAACGGCGACCCCAGGAAACGAAGGAAAAAAAGAAAAAAGGAAAAAAAAAACACAAAAAAAATTACTCCACAAAAATTAAATTTTGAAAAACGAATTTTTTTTTCCTTTTTTCTTTATTTTTCTGGCCGTTAGAAACGAAATTTTTAAATTTGCGCAAAACAGAACAAAAGTTTTTTCAAATAACACAGGAGACAGTGATTTTGTTGCAGGAGTATTTGAAGCTATTCCTGGGAATTTGGGTAACGCTGATTCCAAAATTGCCATCAGTTTTATCTCATTTCCTCTAGTTATAGAGCTAAAGAGAAAATTAAATTTTAATAGAAAATGTTCTTTAAAGCCGCTTTAACTTTGGTCACCCCTAATATAATTTTTTCCATCCCTAAATGCTAAAATCATAACAGGATTTTGATATTCTTTACTTCTTTAGCATTCGCAAAATTACTTATTTATTCATGAATATCTGTTAATACAATAATTAACGAAATTAGGCTATAAACTATATATACAGTTATTAAAGTCTGGTAAAAAACACAATGACTGCCTATCTTTTAGGCGGTCTCCGCCAGTAGACTTCGTAGGACTAAACTTTTAACTATTTAGATATATTTAACTATTATGTTCATAATTTCGTAAATAGATTTTCACGAATGAATGATTTTCGGAAAGCTAAATAACTAAAGAATATCGTAAGTTTTTTGCATTCAGGCATGGAAAAAATTGTATAGAGGTGTCCAAACTTAAAAAAAAAAAAAAAAAAAAAAACTTGAAAAAATTCAATTTTTCTAAACTTTTGTGTTTGCACCACAAAATCACCTCCGATGGGACTGAATCTTTATAATTCTATGTAATTCATCTATCTGCTCCTATAAGGGGTAACACCTTAAAAAAAATCTAGGTAATTCAAAATAAGAGCCGCTTTTGAGCACTTTTTCTATTAAAATTTAATTTTCTCTTTATTTCAAAAATTAGAGGTGATGGGGCTAATGGCATTTTTGGAATCAAAGCTACCCAAATACCTAGGAATAGCCACAAATACTCCGGCAACCAAAAAATTGTTTTGTTTTTTTTTGTTCCCCCTATGTAATTATAAAAATAATTACTGCACTTAACTTTTGAACAATGTGTAAGGCAGCAGTAAATTCAACTCTCTCTAGCATTCTAACTTGGTAGTTATCTAAAACTTTACAATTTTCTAACAATTACTAAAATTTCATTTTCCATATTGATTTTTCCGAATTGTAAAATGTATATTGTATAGTACGTTCGCTCTTATTTAATGGTCATATTTTGGTGGAATTGCATTTGCTTTATAAGTAATAACTTATTTTGTCACTTAAATTAGATTCCTAAAATAAACAAGTTCATTAGTTGGTGGAAACTGTCTTTGAAATTTCCATTAGAATCCAACTCTCGTTTGCTTATATTAAAGCAAATTGTCATAATCTAAATTGAAATGATTTCGCTTAAGAATGAAATTTTAAACAAGACAGAGAGAGAGAAAGTTCATTTTCGAAAAGCGCATTTGAATTATACAATCGCTATCTTTATAGATAAAATTTAAAATCAAAGGTAGCTTTTATATAACTATCATCAAAGTATTTTATGACTAAAACATCAAGAATAAGAGTAATTTATTTTTACTTTGTTTTTTATCAATAATTGATTTCACATTATTGTTTATTTAAATTAGCAAAATCTTTATTTAAATTTCACTTCACTGAAAAAATTGAAATTTGCTGATTCCCAATTTATTTATACCAATATTATTATTGTAATCAAAATCTTGCGGCTATCAAGATCTCTCCTTTTGAATAAGTTAAGATTTAATCAATAAAAGACAACTCGAATCTTAATTTAAGCATAAATTTATTAATGAAGCATCGAAGCTTTGCTTGCTTACTTTACAGATTGAAAATGAAATATAATACAAATTATTCAGAGGAAAAGAGATATAACCACTTCATATAACATACTATATCCTATTCTGAGCCCGTGCATATTTCCGCAAAAACAGCATATAAAAATTGCTTAAAATGCTTTTCATGATTTTAATTAAAATAATAATCCTTTTACAATTTAGGTGTAACTTTATTTCAAGTTTGACATTATTTTTAATAATTTCTTTGAAGTTAATTATTTATATATATCTGTTTAATCATTTTACT
>JAKCPI010015191.1:0-18116 GCA_023213315.1 Euborellia annulipes | reverse complement strand
TTATTTTAATTTCAATTTTAAGTTACTCGGGTCGCTGAGGCCATTTTGATTATAGAGTTTACAATTGTATGATATACAGTATATAAATAAAATACCGATGACTTCCGGCGGCCGTTCAACTCTCTTGTTTCTATCCCCTGATTAGCAGAGCTACAACGATCTTGGTGACAGTTCCTCTTCGCATAGGCCAGAACAAAATATAAAAAATATTTTTTATGCTTATGAATTTTCACTCTTTCTGCCGGAAACGAAATATATGTTGACAAAACGACATACTGTATATATTTAAAAAAAAATCTAGTATGATAAGCACAAACACAATTTTCAATTACCTAAATATTAAATCCAGAATAAATAGTCTAGAATACTTAGACTTAGGGGTAGCCAATTCATAAATTTTATATTTCTATAGTAGGGGCTATACCTATATCGGCTGGTGTGGCGAAAGTACCAAAATTCAATTTTGAGTTAATCCTCCCAAACGTTGTTAAAACGTCTTCTCCTTTGAGTGCCAAAGTGGCGAAAATATATCTCCATTATTTGCTATTGATTCTGGCCTATTCATTTGTTGCCCAGCTATTTAAATGTATTGGCTTCGCACGCCTTTTCTCGAATTGTTGAATTTCGGACTTTCGCCATCTAGCATTCTCAGTAGGCGATATAACCGTAAATAATAAAGAATTTAAAAAAAACTTTGTTGTGACAAATCACTCTGTTAATATAAAAATATATATATTTTTTTTATTGATAAGATAAAATATTTGATTTTAAACTCCATTTAAAAGACAAACACTTGTTAAACAAATCGGGGAGAAAGAGAGAAATAAAAAAAAAAAAAAAACAGGTTATTTTGTTTGTGTTGTCTTAGCCTTAAAAATGTTTTTCAAATAAAATACCGTGGACAAAATGGAATTAAATTGATTTATCATGAATGGCTGCTCTTAACGTAATCCACCTTTTGTATCGGATAACAAAGTTAAACAGAGAGAGGAGATCCCCATTGATTTTGCAATGGGTGTTATTGTGCCTGACAACGTCCGCAATTGGACCGCCTGTCGCTTTAATTAATTGCTAATCAATTCCACCTCCTTTTCTCTCTCATGTCTTACCACACCTCTTAAATCTTCATCTCATCTTCTTTTAAGAGAAATTATTCCTAATCAAGTTTACATTTATAATCGTTTAAATATGATCCCCAAAATGGTTTAAAAATTTAAAAATATTTCTCAAACGCCAATTGTTCACTTCCGGATTAGAAATAATTGAATGTTTTTTGTATGGTCTTGAAGGTACCTCTGATTAAAACCCAGGATCTCCTGTCTATCCGGAGTATTAGCGTGCTATCCATTGGAAGATTCATTTGAATAAAAACGTAATATTTCTACGTATTTCTAATTTATCGTTCTGTATGTCTATAACAATGGTTCCCAACCTTTTGTAGCCTATCGCCCCCTTTCGGTAGGTTGACTAACAACTTTCGCCCCCATTTCATTTATCTCTACCCAAATTTTTAAAAAATCTAATATAATAATTTTATTTTTATGAAGAAAATAACAAAAATGAATCTTTTTTTAGCGGTCAATCTTTATTTAATGAAAACAAAAGTGGAATTATCTTCCGACTATTTTATTTTTATGACAATTTTTTGTCCTCTTTTGTTTTCTCTTTGATTTTTGTTTTTTTAAATTTTAGTAAACTCTAATAATTGTTTCCCCTATGAATACTCATCGCCCCCCCCCCACTTATTTATTGCCCCCCTGATAATCCAAATAGCGATTGCCCCCAGGTTGGGAGCCACTGGTCTATAAGCTAAAAAGAAAGTATACGGCTAATGTAAATGTAATTGATAATTTTATTTAAATTCCCATTTTTTTTATCTCACATGAATTTGTAAATGTACAAAAACCAAATCTTCTCCGGCATCAATATTGAGTTTTTATGCTTTCTGTACAGAAAGCTGAGCAAGCAGGTATTTTTTTAGAATATTTTTTTATCATTTTTTCGTTTGGAAAATATGATTTTTTTTATATTTTGGTTATGAAAAACCTAGTTTAGAGAAAAATGAGTTTAAAGTTTTTTTGGGCCCTTTCCTCTGATCTCACCTATTTCTTGTTTTTTCAATGTTTTTATATAAAATACATCGATTCTGATGAATCGAATATTTCATCATATAAGATGAAGAACCAGTGGCGGATTCAGAGGTGTTTCTCGGGGGGGGGGGGAGTAATCTGGAGTGACTGGTCGCGCAGTACACATTTTTTTTCTTAATTTTGGTAATTTAAAGGCGCATTTTGTACTTGTTTGCCAGAATATAAATACAAATCAAATTTTTAAGTATTAATTTTTAAAATTTTACATTAAAAATACATTTTTTTTCGAAAAAAAGTATTTTTTTTTAGATCTCAGGGGGTAATTACCCCCTTTACCCCCCCCCCCCTTGTATCCGCCCTTGTGAAGAACTAGAGTATCAGAATCAGTAATAAAAAAAAAATCGATTTTTTTAGGCAATTTATTAGTAAATCGGCTCTTCTGAAAATTCAGCCCAGTGAAGATTTGGTACATTTTCATGCGGACGGTCACAAATGTTAATTATTTTGCTTTTTGCTTTCTCTTACATATATGTATATGTTAATATACATATATATATAGAAAGAGAGAAAGTATTGGATTCATGTCAAAAATTCGATGTCGAGAATTAGATGTAAATTCACGTTTTGAGGTCCCCTGAATCCAAAAAAAGTGATTTGTGCAACATAGTCTGTCTGTGTGTGTGTCTGTGAACAAAAATCTCAAGAAGTGACACGAAGCTTTTGAACAAAATTCGTCAAAGAGTACTAGTACTTTACTGATGTAGCTTTTCAGTTTTTTTTTTTTCGATTTTGTCAAAATTCTCTCTAACGATTTTGATTAAAATTCAAAAATCAATTATTTTTTAGATTCTCTTTAAAATTTACAAGTCAATCATTTGCCATTGAAATCTTCTGAAGTTTTTCTCTATATATATTTATATATAGGTTCATAAGAAAGTAAAATTAGTCGTAACTCGGTTAAATCGAAATCGCTATCCACTTACCTGTAAATGTAAGTAAGCTTTTGAATAGAAATTTAAATTAAATTAGTTGCCCAAAATAAAACTTTCACCTTTTAAAGAAAATAAATGTAGTAATGATTTCACAAAGAGATGAAAATAAAATAAATATTCAACCTACCGTGTATGTACATGTAGAGTATATAATCTCCTTTTGACTATCAACTGATTCAAATCTGGTAAACAAATATGTGTTTTAAAATCAAGAGAATTTTATTTTTGATTCATTTATATATACTAGTATAATACTCCTAAATAAATAATTTAGGGGCAAAAAAAAAAAAAAAATGAGTAAATATTAACAAAACAAATAACGTTTTGCTAAGAGTTAAAAAAAATCAATCATTAAAAAAAAAATTTGTCAGTTGTATAATACTTTTCCAAACACAAATAATAAAGTAGAAAGAGAGAGAAAATGAAATGAATTTGTAATTACAAAAAATCAATTTAGGAAAATTTTATAAAGGAAAATAAATATTTAGGAATTTTTATTTCCGACGTCCTTTAAGACCTCGAAAAGCTATATGAATGGAGGGGCGTATTTAGGAGGGGGGGGGGTGCAAAAGAGGGACTCGTCTCCCCGTTTGCACTCTTGAGGCGCACAACCTCTCGAAAAAATAAATTATTTATTGGGTATAGGAGACTTTGCAGCCAAGGAATTAAATAAAAAACTTATATTTAATTATTAACCGTCGACGTTTCGGTCGCAAATCACGAACTTCCTCAAGGCGATTAATTGTCAAGGTTAACAGTATTGTATTCTAATAATTAATCGCCCTGAGGAAGGTCGTGATTTGCGACCGAAACGTCGGTTATTAATTAAATAAAAGTTTTTTATTTAATTCCTTGGCTGCAAAGTCTCCCAATTCAAAGTGTACAGCCACTTCTCATCACTAGTTAAATTATTTATTTAGGAAAGTTTGTAAGAAATTTTTTTTATTTTTGGAATGGGTGCATAAGGTCTGAAAACCTGACCAGTGGTCACCAGTGCAGCCAGGAAGAATATGTTATATTTAAAAAAGAAAAAAGTAGAAGCATAAAGGGGGAACTCAACTGCGGAAACTGAGAAGATGCCTGTTGAGGTTAGACTTGAAAGTCTGAAGTTTGTAGGTTTTGGGGAAGATAGACGCAGGGAGCTTGTTTCAATCACGGGAGGTCATGGTGGGACGATACCTCTCTTGTGTTTAAAAATAAATAAATTTTGTATGTATGTGAATCTGCAGAAGTTTGTTAAAATACAAATCTTGTTATTATTTAAAAAATGTGGAAGTATTGTATTATAAAATTATATTCATTGGTGATTATAAAAATTATTCTCACATCGTTTATCAACTTCGAATAAAGGTAATAAATGAAATAGTTCATGGTCTGTACTTATGTCCTTGTTATACACTAATAACTAGTGAATACCAAATTGACTAGGACATGTGACTTGTACATAAGTGTGGAGATGAATCATGGGGTTAAGGGAAGGAGAATCAAATAGAAGAGGGATCTCTACATTTTTAAAATTATTAAACTTAAATTTTCTTCAATTTATTTTGATTTCTCAGTTCGTTTCTATAAAATTACATCCCACACACGAGCACCGATTTAATTTAGGCCTAGACAATTATAATTCCTTATAGTCTTTTAAAAAGGAAAAAAAAAAAGAAAGAGAGGAAATGGCTTTTTATCATCATTTTACAAATTTTCCAATTTTCTTAACAGGTGTTTTTTAATAACTCAGTTAACTCTTGTCAAAATATGGAAATTGGTTATCGGAGTTGTCGTCAAGTAAGGAGCCCCAGCCAGTCTCATCTCCGAGTTAATCTCTTTTAACCTGACAAAAAAAAAAGAAAGAAAGAAAAAAAAAAACTTTTTAAAATTTTTTAATTAATTCTTCACCAGTTAAAGAAGCTGGCTCTTTTTTTTTTTAAATAATGAATCTAATATTGTTATATTAAATTAAATTCTTTCATCTTTGCCCTCGCCAAAGCACTTTTTTTTTATTCGAGTTTCCTTAATTAAAATTGATTTAAAGTTATTCTTATTATTTGTAACAAAGCAAATATAAATTTTCTTATATTAGTTACGTAACTATTTTTTTTTGTTCATATTCAAAGGATTAAATTCATCTTTTTTCTTTTGTTCCAGAAAAGAGAATTCATTTATAAATGGACGATATTACGACTGTCAGCTATTAAATAAAAAACTTCACCCTTTGGTGAGTAAGAAAAGTTATAATTAAATTATTTTTTAGTCTTTTTGGCATTTAGAGACATATAAACAATTCAATTAGGTTATAGAGCCTGTTCATATGATCCAGACACATTTTTTTGTATGTCCAATTGGTATTGAAATAAATTTTCACCGGACTTTTTTATCAAACCAGCTTTTAAGATTACATTTTTTATTATTCTTAGGATTCAGGTCATGATCAAGACTACCTCTGGTGGTCAATGGAAAAATGAGAGATTCAGATCGCATGTTTCTTAGTATATATTTGGGATTTTTCTCAATTATCAATATTTTTCAAAAAATTAAATTATTTTTTTAACCCATTGATTTTGACGAATGACTTTTAAATTTTGGACCAAACACCAATAAAAATTCTCAAGTGTTTGGTGGAAATGGCAATAAGTAAATGAATAAACAAGGAGTAACGAAAATTACCGTTTAAATAAAAGCTTATTTTCACACTCCAGGGAGGTGTCTAACACTAAATATAAAATTTCAGCCTCGTAGCTCAATTTCTTCATGTTTAAAATTAAACACACACACAGAGACAGACATGTCATTTTGCGAAATTCACTACTAGTAAGTACTCTTTGGCCGATTTTGTTCGAAAGTTTCGTGTGACGTCACAGGAGAGTACTTAAAAATAAAATGACGATTTGTGAAGTGGCTATTGTTTTTCAACAATAGGTGAGGGAGCGGACAGCCAGGAAGTAAGCCTCTACGAAATGAAACTCAAGAGTAGTGGAGACAGTTTCGTCTATTTGGCCAAATTTAATTATAGCCAAAACTGTTTCCACCACTCTTGAGTTTCATTTCGTAGAGGCTTACTTCCTGGCTGCCCGCTCCCTCACCTATTGTTGAAATTAAAATTTCATCCTCCTAGCTCTTTTTGTTATTGGATATTTTGTTCATAGACAGAGACACCCACAGATAGATGTTTTTTTTTTTTTTTTTTTTGACTCAGGAGATCTCAAAACATGTATTTCCATCAAAATCTCAAGATCGAATTTTTGACATGATCTCAATACTTTCTCACTATAGACTGTATTACATGCTAGAGAAAGTAAAAAGATTAAGTCTAACTGTAACATACAAAATTTCAAACTCGTAGCTCAATTCCTTCATGCTTAAATTTAAACACACACAGACAGATCATGTTGCGAAATCCACTTAGATGCCGAAAAAAGATCTTAAATAGATAATAAACAAATTAAAATTAAATATACAAATTAACACTAGATTATTTGTTTAAAAGGTTTTATTAATTAAAAATTAACACTTGAAACGTATTTGGACAATTCCTCAGATTCATCAGAAGTGATTACATTCTAATACATGAAAGTTGATATCACTTCATGTATTAGAATGTAATCACTTCTGATGATGACAAGGAAATGTCGAAATACGTATCAAGTGTTAATTTTTATATAATAAAACCTTTGAAACAAATAACCTAGTGTTTAATTTGTATATTTAATTTTAATTTACAAAATGTTTCAACGAGAACCAACGGTCGAAAGTTTAAATCTTATAGATAATAAACAAATTGACACAAATAATTAATACATATCAACGTTTATGACATGAGTTAAGAGATAATTTTCAATACTACAGTATTAATACCTATTCATCCGTTTAGGGACTTAAAAGGGATAAAATGGTTCAACAACAATCATTCATAAAGCTTATTTCCAATTATTCTCTGATGACCTTTCCTTTAAAATGATATTTATATAATTATTGTAATGCCATATTTGAAATTTACTAACTTAATTTCACTTTCCCTTTCAAAAAGCCTTACTAAAATTCAATTAACATATTCAAATTAAGCAAATACAGCTTTTGTTTTCATTTAATTTCGTTTCATTGTGGTTTTTTTTTTTTTTAAGAGAAGGAAAAACTATCTTCCAGAGAATAATTTATTGAATTGAAAGGAAAGGAAACAACGGAGTCACTTTCAAAAATTTTAAATTTTTATAAAAACAAGATCAAATGAATTGTAATTTATTAATTTTGCTCGAATCTGGATATTTTTTCCTTTGACCTAGACAAGAAAAAAATTAAAATTTTATTTATATTGTTTGCTTTTTGAGGTTGTGAATGTGATGTGATTATAATGGAGAAATGGAGATATCAGTCAAATTGGATTGATCTAGGTTCAATAAAACTCCCAGAATAAACGTTTCGGCCTGAATTTATTTGACCACCTTCAGTTATTGAGATTTATACACAGTGCATTTGTGATTAAACCAGGATTTGTCAATAATAAAATTTATTTGCTTCATACAAAATTATATGGCTCCTGTGCCCAAGCTCAGAGATAATTTAATAATTTAATATAATGATTTATCTCTGAGCTTGGTCACAGGAGCCATATAATTTTGTATGAAGCAAAAAATTTTTATTATTGTCAAATCCTGGTTTAATCACATATGCACTGTGTATAATTCCTAATAACTGAAGATGGCCAAATAAATTCAGGCCGAAACGTTTATTCTGGGAGTTTTATTGAACCTGGATCATTTCATTTTGAATGATATCTCCATTTCACCATTATATTTATAATGTTTCAACTAGAGCCAACGATTACCACTTTAAATTTTATACGAAAATAGAGATAAATTTTTTTATCCTGAAAAATTGTTATACTCTGTTTTTTTTTTGTTTGATTTTTTTTTTTTTTTGTTCAACTCTGAGACGTTAAAATCAATCAATATTAATAACCTTAAATAGGTAAGGGGTGTGGCTTCGAATCACAGGCAATCCTTTGAATTGGCTATTAATTGATATAAATATTTAAAAATGATTTGTATCGTAATTAAGATATAGGCCCTATATATCGCTAAAATATTTCTTTAAATTTGCACCGTACATCACTATAGACTGGATCAGCACCATGAACATTTGCTCGATCTTCTTCCAGCTTGTACATCTTGTTCTCTTGAAGATACTCCAGACTATATTTGCCGTTTTTGTTGCCTTTGTTGTTATCTTCCTTACATGTTGTTGATGTGAGTTATGTTGCGTAAAAGTGAATCCCAGGCAATTCACTTCTTTTTCTTATATTATAAAATGTAAATTTTTTTAAACAATTTTTGTCCCGAGGAAGGATGTGATTAGCGCTCGAAACGTCAACCAAAAATAAATGAGTTTCTTTTATTTCCCTGCCCGCATTGTCTTTTTGTTCGTTTTCAGCAATTTATTTGACTTTTTGGATATTCGCCCTCTGAATATTCCACTATTTTATTATAATAGTGAAGGGTCATAATCATGGGCGTACCCAGCGAGGGGCAGAGGGGGGCAGCTGCCCCACCCCCCCTAGAAGCAAGAAAAGAAAAATTAAATGCTTATAAAGTGATGAAACGAAACAAAATTAGGGAGGGCGATGGCGACGGGGACTCGTTAGGACTCGAGGGTTTAATTCGAAGGCTTTTCTCCTCTATATAATAAAAAAAAGCTATGTCACACTCTGGAAGGCCATGATCTGCCCCCCCCCTGGACGACCATGTTCTGGCCCCCTCTAGATTTGATCCTGGGTACGCCCTTGGTCATAATAATATTATGCTTGTTTCTTCTACGAATTAAGTACGAAGCTAATATTAGTTTAATTTCTTGCAATTATTATATTTATCTTGATTTATTTTCCTAAACTGACGTAAAATACCATTGGAAAAAAATATATTTTAGGATTCTGATTATATTTATAAAATTCGCTAATTTTTTTTTTTTTTTTTTTTTTTTTTTTTAATAAAAAAATTCAATTGCGTCAAGACACTTTTTTTTTCTCTTAAAATAACTGTATTCAATATTTTCTGTCTTTACTCGTTCCCATATATTAATAATACAAAGACGCTTAGATTAGTACAGTTATACAAAAAAAAGTAATGAGCCACGTCTATATTTTTTAAATTTTATGTGAAGCTGGTTTAGTTTGAAAGGGTGTTTTAATATTTTAAATATTTTAAAATTGACCTGGAAAAATAATTAATTTTGTTTGTGAGTGAAGATGAAAGCTTTTTTTTTTAAGCGTTAGTAATTTATAACATTATAGAGAATCGTGGTGAGTTTTTTAAAAATTAAAGAAACCTTTTTACTGAATATTTCCTAAATCGAGAGCTTTCACATTAATAAGCATGACTCAAATGTTTTGACAAAATTCAAAAAATTCTTTTTTTTTAACTTTGAATAATTTTTCTTTTTTTTGTTTTTTGGACATTTGAGGCGATATGAATAAATAAATTATTCCCTTGTACAAGTGTAAAGTGGCCTCGGGGCTTCGTGTAGAGATTAGCGTGCTACCCTCGTATACCAAACGTCGCGGGTTCGGACCCCAGGCAGCCCGATGATTTTATTTAAGCCATTTGGATACCAAATGGCTTAAATAAGAATGCCTGGATCCCAAATAAATATATATTATTAAATAACGGTTATCGTAAAAGTCTTAAATGGCCTGAGTTGCCGAAAAGGCTGTGTGAATGTGTGTGTGAGTGTGAGTGTGAATGAGGAAAAAAAAAGCGTAAAGTGGTCTTCAAACAATTTTGAGAGAAAATGAGAATATACACTTTAAAGGGCATCTAAAATCTAATTGATTTAAGAATTTTAATCAAAATCGTTAGAGCAAATTTTAAGAAAATCAAAAAATACTGAAAAAGTACATAAGTAAAGTATTGGTACTCTTTGGCCGATTTTGTTCAAAAGCTCCGAGTTACTTCCCAGGAGCGAACTTCAATTAAATATAAAGTTGCAACCTCCTAGCTCTTTTTATACTTGATATAATTTGTTCCCAGACAGACAGGCAAACCATTTTGCAAGACCCCCTTTTTTGGATTCAGGGGACCTTAAAATGTGTTTTTCCATCAAAATTTGGATATCGAATTTATCGAAAATTAATCCAATACTTTCTCTCTATATTTATATACCTGTTTAGGTAAGAGAAAAGAAAAAGAAAGGATTTTTATACCCACAAATATTCTCTTGTCGGGCAGTCCAGATTTAATTAAACATTTAAAAAAAAACCCTAGAATAGAATAATAATTGGTGAAGTTGTCGACGTCAGTTATTATTTGAACTTTATTTTGTTCAAACTCCATTTAAGGATTATGTCAAAATCCTGATCAGCTAGCGAATGATTTACATTGGTAATCCTTGCCATCAACCAAAGAATTATCCCTTGTCATATAAACAACAAATTGACATATTGATTATTATAAATAGCTAAAAATTAATAACAACTTTGAGTTGACTCATTTCTCAAGTTTCAAAAGATAAAACGTAAAGCATTTTTACCCGTATAAAAAAACGCTGACATCACAAAGAAAAGACGCTCTATTTTCTTTAGATTAATATGTGGAAACAATACTTTAAGCCCCTCGCTTTGCTCTTATACATTAAAACATGATCTGTGAATGAACTCTTAGGCTTAAATACATACATATATTAACAAACTAAATAAACCATACAATTTCCATATACTGGTCTATATGAATTTGTATAGAATCCAAGCAAAACTTTTAAATACCGCTTCCCTTCTCTCTTAAATCAAATAATTTATTTCCGTTGGATTGTTTTTAACAAGCCATTCATTAGCAAAGTTAATAAAAAAAAAAATGAACTGCCAAAAACAAAAGTTTCTTGATTATAAAAAAAAAAACTATTTTCTAAACCTCTTCAGTTTTGAACATTTTTTTAGCGTAAATTATATCTACTTGAATCTCCAATTCTTTCTTTTAAAAGTTCATGGAAAAGATTATGATGAATAAGGAATTTGTTTAAAATAATTTTTATTCTTTGAGGATTAGTTCGATATTATGTATAAGGACAGACGGACTAGTGGAGTGCATAGGGGAAGAGGCTTTGGGACATTTTGGAGGGTAACTTTTTAAGAAAAAGCCGAGGGGTAAATCATAAGGTAAAAAAAGTAAATTTTTTCGAAATGTTATAATAGTGTTGAAAAGTTGCCTCTTATAATAGGAAGAAAAACGCTGTAAAATATTTTAAAATATGTAGATTAAAATCTCCGGTAATAGAATCTCGTACTATTTCAACCTCCTAGCTCTTTCCGTTCTATAACTCTAACAGGACCTAATGGTAGAAAATGCCAATTTTTTCGGGGGTCCACACCCAAAAAACTTTCTAGAAGCATTTTTAGTCCATGAAATATTTTATAGTTGGGCTAAAACTCTAGATATTTTACAACTCTATATATATACATATATATGTACAATTTAATGTGACATTTATTACCAAGTTTATGTAGATCGTCTATATTAAATGTAAAACTATAAACTGCTTTTCAATCTCTAAATTTCGAATTTAATGAAAAGGATATAATACAATAATTTTTATTCTTTTCACTTGTAGGATTTCGAGGAGGGGAGTCCTCAGCGAGCCCCCCCCCCCTCCTTAGATACACCACTGGATATCTCCTGTAGGAATATCTCCTTGAAACAATTTTGAAACGAAGTTTTATAGATTAAAAGATCAACTCTTAAGCAATACAGTAATATTATTTTTTTCCAAAATTCCTATTATATTCTTTCTGAGTCCTTCATTTAGTGATTCAGATAATGTTCAACAATTTCATGTTAAATGGCCAAATATATATAAAATCTCAACCATTTCACTTGACCCATTTTTATAAACGCCCCTGCACTCCAATCAAAATCGTGTATTCCAATCAAAATCTCAACAGCAAATTTTTGACATGAATTCAATATTTTCTCTCTCTATAGGCCCATACATTAACATATATATAGGCAAGAGAAAGTCCTTTCATTCGATCTTATTCAAATCTATTTTATAATTTTTTATTTAATTTTAAAATCAACGTTAGTCGAATGTTAGTGAGCTAAGGACAAATAACATTCTATGATATTAAATTTTTTTTTTTTATACTTGTTCCCATTTTATAACACATTAACCTTTAAATGGTAGATTTTATTCTTATTTATTTTTCATGAAGATAATAGGACATTTATGATTCTCTTCTGGGTTTTGAAGTCTTATTATACCCAAAAGACGAAAAGTATTTCCTACTGTATAAACCACTCGTTATTTCCTTCTGCTTTTTTTTGACACATTTTAGAAGGGGCGGGAATCGCAGAGAAAAAAAAGCTCAAGAAATGGACGTGTATTAAAGTATTATCTTGCAGTATAAATATTCGGATTCATTTCAATTCAATTTTACTCTGACAGATTTACGGTTTCTGTTTTGCCGTTAAGATAAAAAAAAATCACTTCGCACTTGTTAAACTCCCCCCCCCCTCGCCTGAACCTTGATGATTCTAATTAAGATAGCCCACCATTTTTTTTTTTTCAATTTTAAGTTTTCCTTTGAATATGTTTTTCGCTAAATTAACCTTTAAATGAATATGTTCCCCAATTGAATTTTTTTTTTTTCTTGAATGAGAAATTTTTTAAGAGCCCTTATCGTCTTATGCAGACCATTCCCTTCCTAATCAACTATATTAAAATTTGTGAAATTAAAAAGTAAAATCTTTTTCTAATAAAAAATCTGGTGTGATGACGGCACATCACATAACATTTACTTACTTTCGGAAATCCAAAGATGTGTGTTGTGTGGTCACGAAATTATATTTTTGAGGTCTCATTGGTTTTTATTTTTCATACAGCATAAACTTGTCGATCTTAACCAGGGGTCCCACACCCCTAAAGGTACGTGAAATCATTTTGACGAGTGTGAGCTGATTTATAGAAATCTATCAAAAATTGGAAAATTAGGAAGTTTTAAGAGAATATGACTAAATTAATTGTGATTGCTGGGAATAGAGGGTTCTTCTTGCAAAATTGTAATAAAAAATAATAAATATTTTTTATTTTCAGGATTTTTATTAATTTGATGACTGATGTGCACAATTCTACTAAATACTACTTGTTAAAACGAATATCGATGCTCTAATTAGTAAAGTGCCTAACTCCATTTTAGTTTATTTTTCAGGAGAGCCAAAAACCATTTCATTGTCATTGTTAGAGCCACTGTTAAACACTTTTCGTGCAGCAACTTTTCGAACTGAAAAATTTGAATTACGCTCTTACCCATTTCAGGACATAAGGAAAATGATATTTTTTCAACGGAAAATACAAAAAAATCAAAAATGATTTTCGGAAAAAAGTGGAGTTAGGCACTTTGCTAATTAGAGCATCGATATGTAGACTCAATATTAACCGAGATACGGCCAATCAAATTTAGAAAAGTTTCTCGAAATGTAAAACAAATAGAAAATTCGTTCGGTTAATATTGAGCTTAAAAATTCGATTTATCAACCAAATTTTAGCAAACTCTACAATTTTGTATTTTACTATGGTGCACAAATACAGCTAAGCTCTCTGGATGTTTAACTTCACGGCTCTATTCTCTAGGGGTGAGGGTTAATATTGAAACTGACTGTACATATACATATGACAACTCTCGATAGCCTGATGGTCGAATAAATTAGGACCAAAACGTCGCGAATTTTTTGGGAGTTTCATTGATTTAGAGACACTCCTTCTTGGCTGCCACCTCCTGCCATTGTTCACATACCTGTATATCCATCACAGCCACTTCCACACTCGAAGTGTAAAAAGTATGTTCATGAAAAAAAAAACTTGATCTTGGAAAAAGCGTAAAAATTGCTTTTCGATCTCTGAGGCCTTTCGTTATTCCATTTCGGAATTGATTATTTGTAGACTCCGAATACTCTGTTTTTATTTGTTTTTATACTGAGGTTGGAATAATCTAAGAGCAATTATGCGGGGTATTTTCATGGGCGTAACTAGAGAATTTGCCTGGGGGGGGGGCATGGGACCAGCTAACCTCCGGTGGGCCTGGAAAGCCCCATATTTTCTCAATTTTTCTTGGGGCAAGAAGGAGCTTTCTGGGGGGGAGGGGGGGCACGAGCCTTCTGGGGGCCCCCGGCACTTCCTTAGTTACGCCTATTGATACTTTAGACCTCTTGTTATAGTTCTGCGAAGTTTATGGCAGGTTTTTATTTTGACCCCTGAAACATAGGCAAGAGATTCTCATATCTGTTATACAGTGTCATTGTAGGCGCTTTGATTTAACAGACGAAATTATAATCACTTGAAATGTTATTTTATATAAAATATACACTACTTCAGGGCTCATGGTGTGGTTTAAAGATATGTCCTCTTTGAAAACACACTAAAATATTGACTTGAGGATTCCTGCCGCTTAAACATATTTATAAACAGTTTAATTAAAGGATATAACAGTATGTGAATGGCTACTTGAATATTACACTCGCCACCATCTTCGAGTAGCCGTTGACATCCTTTAATTAAACTAAAATATTGAGTTGCATTCTTCAAGAAGTTATTCATTTGTTGATTCGAATTAAATAAAAATGTTCCTATTGATTGAATGAGAATTAAGAATAGAAATCGATTTCAAATTGAATTAAAGAAATTATTACAAATATATGTTTGGGCTTTGTGTTTTTTGCTTTTTTATTTCTCTTTCTCCCTTCAACAAGAAAAATAATAAACCGTGGTAAACATTTATTTTTCCATGTCCAAAACAGCATCCTAGATATATATAGGCCTATATATAAAGAGGGGAGGGGGGGGGGGGAGTAAGGGGATGGTATAACAAACAGCAGCAGGCGATCGAATTTATGGGCAGGATTGCCCCGGAATCCTTTTCTTCGCGCTTTGTCCCTGAGATTTTCTCTTTTGTCTGATTTATTCATTTCCAAATGGCATTTAGCTCAATTTGAATCGGCAGCTAAAAGAGCTCATTAATTCCCCCTCCTCTGCCATGCATATCTATATAAATTGACTCGGAGAATTTTAATGGGAATATGTTATTCTGATTTCGCTGTTATGTCAAGAGCCCTTCTCCGATAGAATGCATGCAGTTTTTGCTTCAAAATAATTTGATCAATTTGCCTCTCTTTATTATGGTTTAATTAGATTTAAACATAGCTGATAGAATATAATCGAACTCCCTCTAATTCATTCTCCTGTCTAAAATAAAGTAAATAAAGAGGGAATTTTCTAACGAGATCGATCCCAAAATTTGTTTAGAAATAAACATTAGAGCTATACATTTAATCTTATAAACGCCTCAATTGAAAAAGCCTTTTTTGTTTAAGGTGCGCGTCTCGAAAAACCGTTAAAACACGATTGACTCGAGGCGGCAAGAGATGGCGTTAGTGTTCCCCCATTGGAAAACACGTAACTTGTTCCATTTAATTCTAGACTTTCCAGCTAATTCATTAAAGGCAAAAAATTAATTATTCTTTAACACAATGATTACTAATTTAATTATCTACAACTTATAGAGCTCCTTTTTTAAAATATCTTTTATTTAATGCGATTAATCTAAAATTTTTTTTTTTTTCGAAAATCAAAAAAAGGGCTTCTATAACTTGTAGATATTTAAAATAGCTTTAATTTAAAAAAAATTGAGGTCTATAGCTTCAAAATTGTGGCCGCTGGAAAGTCCCAAAATTAGCACCCCGAGACGCGCACCTTAAAACATTTAAATTTGGTAAATCAGTTAAGAGAAACCAAAAGGGAATAGTAAAATTTTATTTATCAGGCTAATTATCAAAATTCTCAATTTATAAATATGGGTATATACAGGGTGTCTACCAAAGTACTCGATGATTTTTTTTTTTTAGTCTTTTCGCCTTTCTTTAGACTATCTTATTTTGCGAATTCAATATATATTTAGTCCAGGTTCCGTGAATATAACTCGAAAAAAAATCTGGCGTGACGTCGCACAACACCCAACTTTCTCTTACCTTCGGTAATAGATAGTTGTGATCTGTGCTTGTCACACCAGATTTTTTGTGTAAACATATATTTTGTTTCCAACAATAGACACTACATTAGACAGAATTCAAGAAGTCAAATTAGCCCTCGGGCCTTGGTGAGGGGGTTAGCGTGCTGGCCTTTATACCATGGTTCGCATCCCGTCTCAGGCGACAAAATTTATTTAAAATTAAATTTGCTATAAATCAATTAAATAAATACGGACAGGGTTTAAATGGCCTCCGATGCCGTAAAACGCCTTAATTAATTAAAAAAAAAAGTAAAATTTATAATGAGAATATATATTTTAAAGAGCATCTAAAAAATAATTGATTTTTGAATTTTAATCAAAATCGTTCGAGTGAATTTGAGAAAACCGAAAAAAAACTGAAAAAAGTACATCAGTAAAGTACTCTTTGGCAGATTTTGTCCAAAAGCTTCATGTCACGTCCCATGGGGGTACCAAACTAAAATAGAAAATTTCAACTTCCTAGCTTAATTCCTTCATACTTTAAATTGAACACAGACGGCCAGTGTTGCGTGACCCACTTTTTGACTCAGGGGACCTCAAAATGTGTATTTCCATCAAAATCTCGACATCGAATTTGTGACATGAAACCAATAGTCTATTTTCTCTTTATATATATACACATATATAGGTAAGAAAAAGTAAAAATATTGATAAAAGAATGTATCAAAAAGTACATTTATTTTGAAAACTGTAAAACCCCACCAAAATTTTCTAAGCTCTTATCAAAAATCCTGGCTACGGGCCTGGATAATGATTGATTCTATTTAAAATAAACCTTTTTTTTTTTTTTGATAAAACAGAAAAAATTAAAAATAATTTAAATTTTCTGAAAGAATGTCTGTTTACTATTCGGGCCATTAAACAAAAAAAAAGAGATCGTTTTGCTGAGTAAACATGAATAAATTCATCAACTAACATTATCCTGCGGGAAGTAATTTTTTTTAAAGGTTAGAGGAGGAGGTTATCTCTCTCTCTCTCTCTCTTATGGGCTAAGAGGTGCACAGTCTGCTTTTGCCCTTCAAAAAGGCCCTTTGCCAAATTGATGGTAATATCCAACATTCAAGGAAAAAAAGGCACTCAGCATGGGATTCAGTAAGTAATGGAAAAGAAGGACAGAGGCATTTTCAAAGAAATTAAATTAATAAAATTATTAGATCGAATAAGGTAAAAGATAAATTTGGGTCTTAATGGAAATAGGGACATCCAAAAAAGATGAGCAAAGCGTCATTACGAATTCAGAAACTTATAAATATAAACCAATTTTATCATCTTAAAAACCTGAGGGTAAAATTTATTATTTGCCATATTGGGCGGTTTCTTTGTAATTTAAATTCACCTTTTGAGGTCTCAATTTAAAAGAGAGGGGCACTTAAAATGTGCCATATGTGTGTGTGTGTGTGTGTGTGTGTGGTGACACTGTATTTAAAAAAACAACCAAAAAATTCGAGATCAAATTTGTAAAGAACCAAAAGAGCTTTCAATAAAATCGAATAGATATTATATTAGTTACATATAGAGAGAGAAAGTATTGAATTCATGTCAAAAATTCGATGTCGAGATAGTGATGGATATAATGTTTTGAGGGTGCCCTGAATCCAAAAAAGTGGTTTTCGCGAGCATGGTCTGTCTGTCTGTCTATGAACAAAAATATCTCAAGAACGAAAAGAGCTAGGAGGTTGAAATTTTATATTTAAGTTAGGTACCATCTGGGACGTGATACGAAGCTTTTTGAGCGCAAACGAGTGCTTCTTTCAAATAAAAAAATAAAATTATTTAGCATAAGACATAGATAGCACTTTTAATTAAAAATATAAAAAAATTTATGTAACATCCATTGAAATATAAAAGTGGGTGAAATTAGACTAGGATGAAAATTTAATTAAAATTTAATTTGATATTAGGAAATTCGACAATTCTAATTTTCTTGACTCTTTTTTTACTTATTTCAAGATGATTATATAATTGCAAGAATAAAATCATAACTAGCCGCGTCTTCCG
>JAKCPI010015190.1:0-24444 GCA_023213315.1 Euborellia annulipes | reverse complement strand
CATTGAACCCAGGGCCTCCAGCCTATCCGAGTGCTTCCCTTTGCCCGAGGTCATCGAGTTCGTTTGCCTGGTTCAAAACAAAATATCGTTTTTAATAAAATTATCCTGATAATGGTTGAGATTTAGTCGCCGAAACGTTGTTATAATAACATGATTTATTTAATCTGACGTCATATTTATTTATTTTCATAAAATCCTTGAGTTTTTACTTTTCCTAAGATGGCGAATGCCTTAGAGCAGGAGATTTGTCTTTTGTTAAATGATCCAGTTTCTCTCTCTCTTGGAATATTTCTTCTTTTTCTTGATGGATAATTTGATTATTGCAAATCGAGAGTATTTTTCCTCTCTCTCTCTCTCTCTCCACGCCATTAAATAATGATCCTAGAGGACAACTGAGTGAGTGAATGACTTGGCAAAGCTTCACCAAATAGACAACATCAATAGAGAGAGAGAAAAAAAAGAATAACGAAGAGATATATTTATTTGTTGAAATATCACTAACCAAGGGTTGGCTGGGCTGGCTGGCTTCTCTAGAAAGATAGATAAATCAACTCAAATATTCATTCACATTGTCGACGTCATCGGGGATGATTTTTTTTTCTTTTTACTTTCTCTTACCTCTATACATATGTTAATATATAAGAGAGAAAGTATTGGATTCATGTCAAAAATTCGATGTCGAGATTTTGATGGATATACACGTTTGAATCCAAAAAAGTGGCATGGTCTGTCTGTGTGTGTGTGAACAAAATAACTCAAGAACGAAAAGAGCTAGGAGGTTGAAATTTTATATTTAAGTTAGCCACCCCCATGGGACGTGACACGAAGCTTTTGAACAAAATCGGCCAAAGAGTACTAATACTCTACTGATGCACTTTTTCAGTTTTTTCCGATTTTCTTAAAATTCGCTCCAACGATTTTTTGATTAAAATTCATAAATCAATTATTTTTTATATCATCTTTAAAATGTATATTCTCATTTTGCTATTGAAATCTTTTGAAGACTACTTTACTCTTGTATTTCAAAGGAAAGATAGGAGAAATGGTTGCCAAATATAAATATTTACCCATGTTTATAAATTTTACATCTTGAATTCTAATATATCGGAGGAAACTAAACATATGTCAACCCAAAAAAATCTGGTGTGACAAGCACAGAACACAACTTTCGATTACTGAAGGTAAGAGAAAGTTGTGTGCTGTACGCCCAGTTACACCAGATTTTTTTTCTATATGCCATTCTTTACCTTTTTGGAAAGTATTTTTTTTAATCATCGATTGGTTCTTTGGTGTGGGGCAATTGACTCGGGCGTAAGGCATTTACCAATGTTTAGGATACTGATGAGTTCTCTGTAGAGAGCGCAAAAAAGGTCTTTAGCTTTTTTCTTAAAATACTTTTTATTTAAATTGAATTAAAAATGAGAGAAATAATTTCATTTTTGTTAATACATTGTTAAATATTTATTGACTTAAGATAAAAGAGTGGGGGGGCTCTAATGGTCTAACAATAGACAAATCCTTATGCTATCTATGAACGCGCCCCACGCCCCCTTTTATTTTAATTTTTTGATTATATTTGTTTGGGCCGGCGACTTAGGATAAAGGTAGTCCACCCGCCGCGAAAGCGTGAAGATCCTGGTTCGACTCCAGAGGGGCGCAATTTTGCACAAATTTTTAGACCCCCGTAAATGGTTGCTGACGCGCAGGGCTCTAAAAGTCAGGTACACCTCTGGGTGGGACTTAATATTGTACTTCTGGATATCTTCACAACCTGTTTAATAGGACCCAACGCAAGCGGACCCGTGCCGAAGGGAGGTGCAGCTAGTTAATAATAAAATACAAATTGAGATTTTAATAAGAGGGTAAAAAATGAGAAATGCAGTTAAGGTTATTTCTTTATTCGATTAATTCACACAGCTGACGTTTCGGTTCCGTGTTTGAACCATCCTCAGAGCTATAATCATACATATACAAGCGATATCAGAAATTATTTCAATCAATAGAAATTCAAATTTATGTAACAAATTAAGATGTAAGTAGTGGCTGTGTATGTTAATTAAAGGAGATATGGAAGCAGAGGCAGCCAAAAAATAAAATTCTCTGAATGCTTAACCAAGAGACGTTTCGGTCTATTTATTATAAACCATCCTCAGACCAGTCTAAAATATATACATATAAATATAAAAAGTTGTTTTTTTACTTAAAATAATTCTATTATAATTATTTACAATTGGTATATTTATGCTCAGAGTTAGTCAGGTGATAATTAATATACATTATTGTAAAATCGAATGTATATAATGAAATTTGGGCTTAAATGAATATGATGGTTGCTTGTGCGAGTTTCAAATACATAAATATCTATGAATTCAAATTAACATTTCGCATATTAAATATGATTGAATAGGTCAATGTACAAAAATTCTATTAATCTATTAAAAAAATCTGGTGTGACTGGCGCACAGCACACAACTTTCTCTTACCTTCGGTAATCGAAAGTTGTGTTCTGTGCTTGTCACACCAGATTTTTTGTGTCAACATATATTTAGTTCCCGACAGTACGGAACATTTGAATTCAGATTTATAAGTATGGGAAAATATTTATATTTTGTTACCATGGCAACCATTTCTCCTATCCTTCCCTATGAAATACAAGAGTAAAGTGGTCTTCAGAAGATTTCAATCACAAAATGAGAATATACATTTTAAAGAGCATCTAAAAAATAATTGATTTTTGAATTTTAAAAAAAATCGTTGGAGCAAATTTTGAGAAAATCGAAAAAACTGAAAAAGTACATCAGTAAAGTACTAGTACTGTTTGGCCGATTTTGATTAAAAGCTTATTTTTCCGGTTCCAGGAGGTGTTTAACTTAAATATAAAATTTCAACCTCGTAGCTCAATTCCTTCATCCTTAAAATTGAACACACACACACACAGACAGACCATGTCGCGAAAAACCACTTTTTTGGATTCAGAGGACCTCAAAAACGTGAAGATCCATCAAAATCTCGACATCGAATTTTTGACATGAATCCAATACTTTCTCTCTCTATATATATATTACATATATACATAGGTAAGAGAAAGTAATAACTTTTACGAGGTATGTCCAAAAAGTAAGTTCCGTTTCTATTTCTATCCGCGGAAGCGCTACGAACGCAGTTCCGAGCATGGGCGGCAGTTACTCTGGCTCAAGGAGAAGGCATGTACACCATTTTCAGATCGCTGCCGCCGACGTGTGCTTTGTAGTGTTTCTTTATAATGTCAGCCGTAATTGAAAATGCCGCTGCGTGTGAAATCAGATCTGTGATTCGTTTCCATGGACATGGTTATTGCGCCCCCGCAATAAGCGCCGAGGATTATTGTCAAGAGGTGTTGTTTTTTTTTTTTGCATGATAATTCCCGACCTCACACGGCGAATGTGATCAAACAACTCTTACGGGAATTTGAATGTTTTTGACGTGTTTGATCATCCTCCGTACAGCCCGGACCTAGCGACTTTCATCTCTTCTTACACCTAAAATCTGTCCTTGGCGTTCAACACTCCAACGATGATGGTTAGCTGAAAGAACATGTTACCACAGGCGGCAACCTTCTATGACGAAGGCATACGAAAACTTGTGCCACGCTATGACAAGTGCCTACAAAATTTCGGAAGCTATGTAGAAAAGTAGTTTAACAGTTGTAGATTTTTTCTGCAATAAATATTTTTTCACGTTTGTTTTATATTTTAGAATGGACTGAAGATGGTTTATAATAAATAGACCGAAACGTCTCTTGGTTAAGCATTCATTTTTGGCTCCCTCTGCTTCCATATCTCCTTTAATAAAATACAAACATTATTTCGTAGCTTTTACAAAGATCTATCAATACATGTTATTATAATTAAATAGTTAAAATGGCGACTATCAACGAGAGCCATATTAAAACAAAAAACAAAAAAAAAAAACCTTAATTAAAATAAAATTGGCAGGATTACCTGATTAATTAAATATTAAATGCAAAAACGGACAAAACAGATTTAGGATTAACGATCTCTCTCTCTCTCTCTCTCTCTCTCTCTTTTTTTTTATTGTTGTGTCATTATTTATAGATTTTCAATCGAGTTTTTTTTTTTTTTTACTATTCATTGAATTTTGACATGAACATGTTTGATAATTTTTTTTTTTTCCTATAGTCAATTTTATCACCAATAATATAAGTTTGATTGAGTTTTATTTTTTAGTATGAAATTAGATTTTTTTTTGCGTTATCATTTTTAAGAAAGCAACGAAGTTGTAAAACTTTCCCGCTATACAACAACTCAATTAAGGGCGGGGAAAGTTTTACAACTTCGTTGCCTATTTTATTAATCATATAATTAAATTAAATAATTATATTTCGATATATTCTATGAAATAATGAAATTTAAAATCTTGAATTTTTTTTTTTCATTTTTTACGAATAACTTCTCAACTACTGAACGGATTGTCATGAAATTTGCTTCAGGTCTAGAGGCTATTGTCATAATTATTATGGCGGAGTTTCAAAAGATTTAGTTCAAAGGAAGCTGAGAAAATCGTGGCTCGTGTTAATAATTTACCTCTTATTTTTACCGCTCCCTGCGGACCGATTCACTTCTAGTTTTAATAGCTTTTTAGACCCGTTTAGGACTACAAATTTGCCAAACCTCATCCAAATCCTATGAATAGTTCCAAAGATATAAGCAAAAAAAGCACATCACACACACACACTATATATAACTACACGTACAGTACGCACATTGAAATTTTGTTTGCATTCCTGGGGTCTTAGGTCTATTCTTAGACCCACGAAGCGCCCCACGCTTTTATTTTTACCTCATATATATTCAAAAATTTTAACAACAAAAATGAAAATATTTCTTTCTTTTTAGTTTAATTTAAATAAAAAGCATTTTTACTTTTTTTATTATATTTTATTTTTTTTTTTTTGATGATGATAAATAATATTATACTGTACAATAATTTCTATCAAAAGCTCTCTCTCTGAGTACAGGTCATCTATATTCATAGATTAAGTCATAAAGCAGGACATGCAGACGTGCATTTTTGACAGGTTTCTGCTCAGGCCCCTTCACTAACGCAGAGGTTAAGTGTAATGGGCAATTATTCATATTAATACAAGGGGGAACGAATGACGGGCAGACGGGAAATATATTCAGCATGCATCCCTCTCCATCCCCCCAATCGAACACAATGAGAACTAACTCTTTAAATGACAGTTTCCGATACATTTTCTGCGCAATAAAATCTTTGAAATTGAAATACGAATTAAAAAAAAAAACAAAAACAGAGAAGTGAAAAGTAATTGGACTGTCATTCTGACTTTCCGGGTGGTATTATTGCACATGCATAATCTATATTATGTGGAAGGAAAAATAAAACTTAGAGCCGGTTGCTTCGTTTCTAGTCAACTAGCAAACTTATCCGACAGATAGCAAATCATCGATTTAGTGAACAAGAACACGCTTAACCCCTTAAAAGATATGAGTTTTTTTCGCATATACAGGTCTATTCTCTAAAAACAGACGTTAAAATAAACAATAGGTGTTAAAAAGTAATGTAGAAACAATCAGCGTTAAAAAAAACGATATTCTCTAAACAAAGTTTAGAAACATAACCTTACTTTTTAGGTTAGGGACGCCATTTTTATTTTAAACACGACGTTAAAATATTAAAGCCACCCCCTAGACATGGCATTACTTTTTAACACTATTTACTAAATGTTAACGCTTTGGCTTTTTTTGTTTTCAGAATAGCTATTTGAGGCAAGGAAGTGATTTTGAATAGCATTTTTTAACACTTACATTACTTTTTAACACTTATTTGTTTATTTTTAAATTTTAACGTGTAGAGAATAGACCTGTATATGTGAAAAAAAAAAACTCATTTCTTTTAACTTACAGGTTAAGCGTGTTCTTGTTCACTAAATCGATGATTTGCTATCTGTCGGATATGTTTGCTAGTTGACTAGAAGTGAAGCAACCGGGTCAAAGTTTTATTTTTCCTTCCACATAATATAGATTATCCAAAACCAAAATGATTTATAAATACCCTAAAATAATCTTACATTTTTGAAAAAGTTTTCTCGAACCCCCCCCCCCCCCCCCATTAAAAGTTTCTGGCTACTCCAATGATCTGAGATATATGAAGAAAGTTTTGTGAAGTTAGGAACTTAATAAAATTTAAAAATTTCTAAAAAAAAAATAAATAAAAAAAGATGTTTTAGTTTCTAATTTCACCTCATAGTTAAGCCTTATACAGAAATCTGGATCTTAGCTAGCTAACTCCGACTTTTGTGCTTATTTAATCATAGGCGCCGGAACTGGGGGGGGGGCAAGGGTACATTGCATCAATCCTACAGGGGGGGGCAGAGGGGGGCAAAATTTCTTCTTTTATTTCATTTATTATTAAAAATGATATATTTTTACTTTTAAAAAATAAAATCTTCTTAATTAAAAGAGTAAGAAATTCATTTTTTCCAAATTCCAAAATTTTTTGAAAAATCACTACCAAATTTTTTAAAATTTTAATTTTATTAAAATTGTGATTTTATTTAAAATTTTTAAAGTTTTATAGTAGATTTGTTTTTGTTTTTACTTTCTCGT
Organism: Euborellia annulipes; assembly: GCA_023213315.1. Taxonomy (NCBI): domain Eukaryota; kingdom Metazoa; phylum Arthropoda; class Insecta; order Dermaptera; family Anisolabididae; genus Euborellia; species Euborellia annulipes. The sequence continues at coordinate 17,815 of JAKCPI010015190.1, read as the reverse complement.
ACCTCTATATATATGTTAATATATAGAGAGAGAAAGTATTGGTTCATGTCAAAAAATTGATGTCGAGATTTTGATGGATCTTCACGTTTTGAGGTCTCCTGAATCCAAAAAGTGGTTTTCGCGACATGGTCTGTCTGTGTGTCTGTGTGTGTGTCTGTTGTGTGTTGTGAACAAAATATCTCAAGAACGAAAAGAGCTAGGAAGTTGAAATTTTATATTTAAGTTAGGCACCCCCATGGGACGTGACACGAAGCTTTTGAACAAAATCGGCCAAAGAGTACTAGTACTTTTACTGATTCACTTTTTCAGTTTTTTTCGATTTTCTCAAAATTTGCTCTAACGATTTTTTTTAAAATTCAAAAATCAATTATTTTTTAGATTCTCTATAAAATGTATATTCTCATTTTCGATTGAAATCTTCTGAAGACCACTTTACTCTTGTATTTCATAGGGAAGGATAGGAGAAATGGTTGCCATGGTATCAAAATATAAATATTTTCCCATACTTATAAATTTTACATCTTGAATTCAATTGTACCCTACTGTCGGAAACTAAATACATGTCGACACAAAAAATCTGGTGTGACAAGCACAGTACACAACTTTCGATTACCGAAGGTAAGAGAAGTTGTGTGCTGTCCCAGTCCAGATTTTTTACTATTTAAACATATTAAATTATTTTAATTTTCTAAAAAAAAATTTTTTGCCCCCCCCCTGATTCAAATTCGTTCCGGCGCCCTTGTATTTAATCATATGATGAGCTTGACTTTTAGCTGAACTGAAACACCTTGCCCTAAGATCTTTAAAAAAAACACTAGCCTGCGATGGTTCTATTTTATTTTCTAACTTTCTCAAGTATTTTTTTGTTCACTGAATACACAAATCAAGCGTGAAGAATTTTTTTCGTAAATTCGTAATTTATACCCTTCTTTATTCGTCCTAATCCGGTGGTGCAGGATCGGCGGTCTTGGGTTTTTGCGACCGGGAAGCAATAGAACAGGCCGAAATATCGTATTTCAATAAATTGAGTATCTTCAAAGTCTATATTCCAAAAATTCTTGACTCAATTTTATCCATCCAGAATTTTTTTAAATATTAATTAAAACATTAAATTGTACGGATGTAACAACAACAACAACAACCGTAGAGGTAATACTTAAATTTTGTTTATTTTGTTTTTTTTGTTAAAAAAAATTAAATTAAAATCTCTGCTTATGACAGACAGACAAGTAAAGAAAAAGGGAGAGATGAAAAATAAACACGAAACTGATGGACCTCTTAATCAATTTGGAATTTTATTTGCCAGAGAGAGAGAGAGAGATGGAATCTAATCAAAACAGACAAAGGACCTAAAATGAATGAATATGATGTTATTTCTATATTCGTTGCCGAGGGTCATGTCCTGCCTCTTTAACCTTTTAGCCTTAGACGCTGGCTGGTAATTAATTTTAAAAGGGTCGGGAGCATTTTCTGAAAAACCTAAATTATTATACTAATGGAGAAGGATGACTTTGTGTTTACAAAATCACACAATTTGAAAACAAACTTGAATATATACGCTGTAAAAAAAAAAATATGAATTTTCAATCATTTTTCATATACTTCGGTGGTTAAATATTAATATACCCAGGATATGAAATAAAATTAATATAAAAGTTTATGAACAAATTACCAACTTTTAAACTTATCTTTTTCTTTGTGTGCCGCCAAATTTTGAAATCGTTAAAAGTGTACCGCGACAAGTTGAGAATCACTGGTCTAAACGTTCTCAAATAACTCGACTACCTCAAGGAATTTTTATTAATATTATTTTATAATTAAAGGAAACTTGAAATTATTCTTTTAAAATTTATTTCACAAATCTAAATTTATTAAATTCTGGTTTGAAATTCGCGCTCTAAACTATTTAAATATTTATGAAGTAATATCATACTAATTAAATAATTTTTATAAAGTAATTCAACTAAATAGCTATAAAAATTGTACATGAAGATGAACATGGTGGGTACTGAGAAGATCACCAAAATATATATGGAGGATGTAAATGGGGAGAGTCAAAATGCAGTCTGTTGGCGTTGATGCAAACACTAAAGTATGTGAACAGAAGATGGATGAGGACAGGATACTGAGGAGTGCCTGAGAGAAATATTCAGTGGAGTGGAAAACAGAAACGGATCACAATGGGGAGAGGAAATGAGGAGAAGAATAGAGGAACTAGGAAGGAACATGGACTGGAAGAAGGGAACAATATTGGCAAGACACAAGATGGAATGAAGAAACGAAGAAGTTGTGGGCAAGGGCGGATCCAGAGGGGGGGTAATCTCAAAAATTTTTCTGCGAAAATTTTTTTTTTTGGCCCGCGGAACATTCCCCTTTTTTTGCGGAACCAAAATTTTTTTTTTCCTCGTACGTAAAAATTTGCTTTTTACTTTCTCTTACCTATGTATATATGTAATATATATATAGAGAGTAAGTATTGGATTCATGTCAAAAATTCGATGTCGAGATTTTGATGGATCTTCACGTTTTGAGGTCCCCTGAATCCAAAAAAGTGGTTTTCGCGACATGGTCTGTCTGTGTGTGTGTGTGTGTGTGTGGGTGTGTGTGTCTGTGAGTGTGTGTGTGTGTGTGTTCAATTTTAAGCATGAAGGAATTGAGCTATGAGGCTGAAATTTTATATTTAAGTTAAACACCCCCGGGACCGGAAAAATAAGCTTTTAATCAAAATCGGCCAAAGAGTACTAGTACTTTACTGATGTACTTTTTCAGTTTTTTTCGATTTTCTCAAAATTCGCTCTAACGATTTTGATTAAAATTCAAAAATCAATTATTTTTTAGATGCTCTTTCAAATGTATATTCGCGTTTTGCCCTCAAAATCGTTTGAAGCACACTTTACTCTTGTGCTTCATAGGAAAGATAGGAGAAATGGTTGCCATGGTAACAAAATATAAATATTTTCCCATATTTATAATTTTGACATCTGAATTCAAATGTTCCCTACTGCCGGGAACTAAATACATGTCGACACAAAAAATCTGGTGTGACAAGCACAGTACACAACTTTCGATTACCGAAGGTAAGAGAAAGTTGTGTGCTGTGCGCCAGTCACACCAGATTTTTATTTAATACAAATCGAATAATTTTTAAAGTTTTACATTAAAAATATATTTTAAAAAAAAGTATTTTTTTCAAATCTCGGGGAAATTACCCCTTTACCCCCCCCCCCCCCCTTTGTATCCGCCCTTGGTTGTGGGCAAGAGTGAGATGCGGAAGCATTTGGAGAGGACTGGAGGAAAAACATGCAGGGGCTGCGAAAGAGAGAGGGAGACGTCGGAACATGCAGAAGAATCCAGAGACTTTCAAAGTGAAATAGGAAAGAAGATAAAAGGATGGTGGAGAAGATTGGAGGAGCCGATAAATAGGAGACGGTGGAGATGATCAAGAGGATTGACAGGAAAGATGAATAAAATTTGATAAAATATATAACAATTGTAGCTCAAAGCCCGAAGGGTACGAGCATCATGTAAATAAATAAATATTATTTAAAAGACTATTTCTTTAGGTTTAATTGTGGAAATCAAACTTGAATGATGTGAATCATTAAATCACGCGCAGAGGCAGGGGCGTAGCTAGACCTGCGGGGGCCCAGGTGCAAAATAAGAAAATGAGGCCCCAGCGAAGTGCCCAACTGGGGGGTAGAGGGGGGGGGGTCCGGGGTCAAAATTTTACAAATAATGACCTTCAAATCACTGTTTAGACACCATTTTTAACCAAAAAATTAGCACACTTCACTTCTGAACCATTAACTGAAGTGTTTTGTTTTCTAAAATATTAGTAAGTATAACTAACAAGTAAGTAAATGTTTTATTGAAAATATATTTTTAATCTAAACATTTTAACGTTTTTTCATTTAGCCGGGGGCCCTAAACCTCGGGGGCCCCGGTGCGGTGCACAGGCTACGCCCCTGCGCAGAGGTCTCGTTCGTCCTTAAAAACGGAAATGAATTAGAATTTTTTCTAAGAACCGCGGGAATCGTCCACAATAACAACAAATTTAAATTTAAGAAGCCCTAGTCCAGTAGATGCTTTTTGTAGTGATCCTGACGAAGGCATAGACAAATGACGAAACGTTAGATTTCACACTTTTTTTATTACATCCAAATTTATTATTACTAGACACCTTTTCCAAGTAATTTTTGTAACTATTCTAAGACGGAAATAACAAAAAAAGAATTTTGTTGTTTATTAAAAGTTTTACGAGAGAAAGAAAATAGAGTCGGGGGGTGGGGGGGGGGGGGGGAGAATATTCAAGAGCAATAAAAAAAAATATTCTTTGACGATTTGAAAAGTTCACTTTAATCTTGTAATAAAAATGAAGGGGAGGGGGACGCCTAAGATATAAAACTATTAAAAGTGTCGTTTAGTGGAGATTGTAGTCCATTAAGGGGGGGGGGGGGGGCTTATAAGATTGGCTGGTTTTATCTCCTAGGGAGAGGTGCTATTTAGTGAGCTGAGCCTATTGTCCCAAGCTAATTCTTGCGGATCTACTCTTCTAAGGGTGGTTTGGTGGTAATTAAAGCAAGGGGTGAGTGTCGTCTTTTCTTATCTTACGGTGAACGAATCAACGATTGTGATTCAATCAATAAACGCAATTTCAAATTAATTAAAGTTTAATCATCTCTTTTTAAAAGAGCGCTGAGTTGAGAGAGACAAAAAAAAAGGGGGAACGGGAGCGAAGGTGTTACGCATGTTTTTCCCGATGTGTGTCATAAAAAGTAAGCCAAAAAAATCAAGTAATTCAAAAATTTGCCAAGAGATGTCAGAATAATATTTAATGTATTTGGTTCATTTTCATTGATCTTTTAACAATAAATACTTTATAAATGTTATTATATATTATGTATCTTTTATATCAATTTAAGCTTCAAAATGGGTATATTTCCTGAAAGTTGGAAAGAATCTAAAGTGATACCAATGAAGAAAAAAGGTGGGGAGACAATTGGAGACTATCGCCCCATATCCATTTTGGGCACCATCCCTAAAGTCTTTGAATCCATTGTTCACTCGCATATATATTCTCAGGTGCATCATCAAATAAAACCCTACCAACATGGTTTTATGCAAGGAAGATCAACAACAACAAATCTTACTGAGCTTCTATCTACAACTGGGACCCTAGTTGAAACACGTCGGCAAGTAGACGTTGTTTATATGGATTTCGAGAAGGCTTTCGATAAAATGCCTCACTGTATTTTATTGCAGAAGCTAAAATCCTTTGGATTCACTGTCTCTCTGATCAACTGACTCGGGTCGTACCTATCATTACGAAGATTTAGAGTAAAATTGGGGCAAGATATATCTTCAGAGTTCCGGGCCACCTCTGGCGTCCCCCAGGGTTCACATTTGGGACCTCTTCTTTTTATTTTATTCATAAATGACATTACCGATGAAGTCGGTAGCCCAGTTCTTCTCTATGCAGACGGCCTAAAAATATACCAGCCCATTTATGGAGAGGAAGACAAGAAATCTTTACAAGACTCTATAGATACAGTTTCACTATGGGCTAAGAACAATGGAATGAATATTCACCCCAAAAAAACCATCGTTTGTACTTTCTCTAGAAAGACTGACACTATCCTTAACCAGTATTATCTGAATGGTGAGAGAATCACAAGAACGCCTAATGTGGTGGATCTGGGCATTCACTTTGATTCACAACTCCTTTTTAATAAGCACGTACAAATTATAACAAGCAAAGCCCGTCGTAACCTTGGAATGATCTCTTTGATTGGTCGGAATTTCAGGGACCCTAAAACATTAATAATCTTATATAAATCCTTGGTCAGGCCAGTTCTGGAATACGCAACACCCATATGGAACTACGATCGCACAACCACCCACATATTAATCGAAAATGTTCAAAACAAATTTCTAACTCTACTGAAAAGGAAATTCTCAATTAACGTCTGCAACGCAATCCAACTTGAAATACTAAAGTGGAGGCGAAATATCGAGGATTTAAAATTCATCTACAAGTACCAGCTTCACCATGTTCCGATCGAAGAGATCTTTTTAGGGTTCCCAAACCTGGATGCCGGAGTTATTTGCATGCCCGAAGCTATCGAGATACAATCCATTAAAAAGATGCCAACTTTTTCTAACGAGATTGATTTCTTCATAACTCCAATAAATACTTTCATTAACGCATTGAAGAAGCATATCTAAGAATGGTTCATTGTATATATTATTTTATTATTTTTTTTTTTTTTTTTCTTTTAATTTATCTATTTTAATTATATTTATTTATTTATTGATTTTAACCCCTAACGCGTGCAATACATTAAGGCCCCAGAGCTGTTCTATTGCACTAGAATTCCATCATCTCACCTTCTCATTTGCCATCTTTGTCGCCACATCAGTGGGTGGATCGGCTGGCTGTAGGGGTGTGTGTGGAGGCCAGTTATTTATTTATTTAAAAGCATAAAAATATATAAATATAGACCAGATATACTCTATTAGGGGATCGGCTGTTAGACTAGCCTGCCATCTATTGCAAAAATGCTGAACTAATTTGACAGTTGATTTTTAAATAAATCATCTAAGCTTATTTTAAACATTTTTTTTTTTTTTTTTTTTTTTTTTTTTTTTTATTTATTATCGGCTGCGGCAGAAGCCATCCAGCCCCATTTTTATTTACATTTACATTTGTTTGTTAACAATACAATTTTTTTTTTTTTTTTTACATTTCAAAATAATATAATTATTGGTTATGTGGGCGGATGACATGAGTAAAGCGATGCAATGAGAACGGGAAGAGAGAAAAAAATAAAATAATTAAAAAAATAAATAAATAAAAATAATAGAGCATACAAACAAAAGCAAAAATCAAAATACAATAACACCACAACACAGGACAAACAATCTGACTGATACAGCATCAAAATAACAATTCAAATGGCATTAATACAAAACAAAATTCAAGGTAATATAACATCAATACAAAAGAAAATAAAATAAAATCCAAATAGCATCAAAACAAAGGCAAAAATCCAAATAAAAGATCATCAAAATACAAACAAAGATCAAAATGAAATATTATCAAAACCAAAGCAAAAATTAAACAAAATCAAAATAAAATAACGTTCAGACAAACATAAAAAAAAAAAAAAAAAAAAATTCCCCCAAAATACAGAGTGTCCTCAAAATAAAATATCATCAAAACAAGACCTCCAAAAATACATGGGCTCCAAACAAAACCAACATTAGAAACAAAATAAATCAAAGCAAAATAACTTCAAAACAAAATTGAAATAAAACGAAAGCTACATATCAATATATACGGTAATACAAACAATAAGACTCTAAAGCGTAATTTTGGATCTATTGCAAAATGTGTTCAGTGCTAAAATATGAACATAATCAGGACTTTTTAGGAATTTTTCGAATGAAGGGGGGTCTCTAAAATTAGGAATAATTTTTTCTAGAAATTTCTTCCTTTGACTGTTATATTGCGGGCATTGAACAATTATATGGAAAGGACTGGCCGGAGCAACGGAGCAGGAACATAAGGACTGAGATTGCGGAATTATATTGAATCTTGCAAGATGCGCTTGTGCTCTAGTGTGGTTCATTCTCAGCCTATTTACCATGGTAATGGCTGACCTTGGCAAAAGGGGAAGAAAACTAAACCACGGCGCTCCAAGAAATGGTTTTAATTTATGGAGATATGAGCCAGTAATCGTCGAAGAATGAGCCCAGGAATTCGCCCAATCCTTTTTAAGTGACCTTTTTATAAGTGAAAATACATCTTGCCAAGGCAGGGACAAATTGAATTCCAAACCATTTAATGATGCCCTTTTCGCCAGATAGTCCGCGATTAGGTTCCCCTGACAGTTTTTATGAGCCCGAACCCATCTTATGGAGATATTCATGTGCTTGCGATGCGCCTTTTCTATTAACTGAATGATGTCTAGTATGAGTTTGTTATAAGATTTTTTATATTTAAAATTGGCTATGGCTTGTAAGGCGCTTTGAGAGTCGGATACTATTAAGGTGTTTTGAAAGGAATGAGAGACTGCATACACTAACGATTCATGGATAGCTTTAAGTTCAGCTGTAAAAACTGAAGCGGCTGGTGGTAATTTAAGAAGACCAAATGCTGCATTTGCCTGATCATAGAAAGCGCATCCCACACTCCTGGAATTTTTGGACCCGTCAGTAAAGATAATAGCCTCATAATTATTATTTATAGGACTGGATACCTCTACATCTAAATGCATATTCAATAGACCGGGAGTTATTGAAAATGATGGCGGTAAAGAAAATTTCTCCTGTCCAATATTCAATCTTTGTATTTTAATCCAAGCCTCTACTAACGGCGGGAGAGGTTTGTAATTCCAAAAGCTAGAAGAAAAATATTTATTTTCCAAAGACGACAGGGATTCAATGACCGGGTGATAAAATCTTGCTGAACGCTTGAGTATAAATTTTGTGGCAAGCATTTTAGTTCTAAACTCTAAAGGCGGATCATTAGCTTCAACGAGGATAGCGTTGCAGGGGAGGAGCGCATATAACCCATTGCAATACGAATCGCCTGGAACTGTATCCTGTCAATCGATGTTCGTACAGTCTGACAAGCAGCCCTGAATAAAAAGGACCCATAATCTAATAGAGAGCGTATAGTAGCCCTATAAAAATTAATTAGGGTTTGTGGGTCAGACCCCCATGCGAAGTTTGCAATCATTCTCATTATTTTTAGGTACTTGATACACTTGGTTCTAATACTAAAATAGTGTGCTTTCCATAAAAGTTTTGTATCTAATATTAGACCTAGGTACCGTACGTTCGATACTATTGGAAAGTCTACATTAGCCAGGGAGATATTTGTCCACAATGGAATTCTTCTCGTGGCAAATATGCATACCGCTGACTTCGATGGCGAGATTGTCAAACTGTTAGCATCTAGGTATTCAATTAACGAGAACATTGACACATCCAGATTAATAATGCTCGTGTTTAAATCATTCGAGGAAGAATAGACCACCAAATCATCAGCATATTGGAGTATTTTTGATTCATGAGAGATAGACCCAATATCCTGAGTATAGCAAACAAATAAAATTGGGCTCAAAATTGATCCCTGAGGTATTCCTCTGTAAATATTTCTCGATAGGCTGTTTTGGATCGGATTGGTTTTTATAAAAATTTGCCTCCCAAATAGTAGGTTAAAAATAATTTTCGTCGTAATTTTGCCAATCCCTAGATTTAGGAGCTTTTGACACAGGGTGTGTATGTTAACATTATCATACGCTCCTTGTATATCTATAAATGCAGCAGAGGTGTACATTTTGGCGGCCATAGCCTCCTGAATATTATTGACCAGAAGTGCTAAATTATCCATAGTGGAAGAAAAACTACGGAAACCGAACGAGAAATAAGGGAGTTGGTATGAAGTCTCGAGCATATTTTCAATTCTAAATTTAATTAATCTTTCAAATATTTTGAGGAGGCAGGGTGAAAGCGCTATTGGGCGATATGAGTCCTCGCTCTCTCTACTCTTGCCAGGTTTCAATATTGGAACGACTAATTGTGTCTTCCATGATTGAGGAATAAAATCCGAATTTTTGATCTCATTATAAATCTGTAGCAAATAAACTTTCGCGTTTCTGGGGGAGGTGTTTAATCATGGGGTATGATATTCGGTCTATACCTGGTGACGTGTCCCTTTTAGTTTCGCAAAGAGCTTTACTCAATTCCTCTAGAGAAAAATTTAGATAAAGTATATCATCCGAGTCATTGTTAGAAGTGGGGATACTAAATTTATCTTGAGGAACAGATGGCGGCGCGAGCTTATTCAGAAATCTCTCTAAAATTTCTTCAGAAGGTAAATTCCTATACGCTACTCTATTACCCTGTATTTTTTTAATTTTTGCCCACACTTCATTTGCGGAATTATTCCGATTAATCGAAGCACAAAATTCCATCCAGGAAGATTTTTTGGCATCTTTGATTACTCTTTTGACCACCGCTTGCATTTTCGACTACTGCCTACTTCGACTACTTTCTTGAGATAGGGTAAAGCTTAAATTTTCGTGGATTTGCTGAGAAGGAGTTTGAGAAGCAGCTACAGAAGCAAAATTATTTATAAATTGATTCTGGGACATGGCGTAGTTAAGATCTTCGCACGCCTGTTGAGGCTGCGAAGATGGGAGGGGAGGGAAATTAGCTAGATTAGGCTCCATGGGTGCCGTATAGCGCTGAGATTGAATTTTATTAATGGCCTTCCTTACGTACGTTTTAGGGCAAAGCGCATTAGCTTCTAAAAAAGAAATACTTTGTGACGACATTAATAATTTAATATTTTGCTGGCGAGCATACTCAGGACAATTTACCGAGTCTGTAGATTTGTGGCCTTGACCACAGAAAACGCAACTAATCGAATTTCCCTGACAAGCCCTTGACAAGTGCTCTCCGGAGCACAATTCACATCGTATTTTGTTCTTGCACACCCTATTGGAATGGCCGTAACGTAAACAAGAATAACACTGAACTATTCTTTGCTGATATTGCTCGACCCTGCACCTAACTCCCAGGATTTTTACGTCACATGGTAGAACTTGCCCCCGAAAGGAGATTATTATAACCGGGGTTGGGACTCGTATCCTACTTTTATCGCTCAATTCTTTAAATTTAAATATTCTCCTTGCCTCAATAACTTCGCAGTCAGATTCCGCAAATTCTACAATCTCGCCCTCGCTTAGAGTTGAATCTACATTCCGCAGTACTCCTTTTTTAAACAGAAAAAAACCAGGAATAAAGCAAATCAAATTATTCGACAACCAAATAGCACTTTCCAACAATTCATTTGCTTCGTCAAAAGAACCATTTATAACTATTTTAACACGATTAAAACCTATACTCTTAATTAGAACTATTCTAGAATAAAAATTACTAAAATTATTTCTTAACAGCTTGCCAATGGCCATGGCATGCAATCTGTTACGAGTTAGTGCCTCTACATAGAGGGAAAATGGACCCCTATCCTGAGAGGCATATCTATTATTAGCGCATTTTTGTGCAAACGTGCTATCAGTATTTGATTGAGATGAAGGTGAAGAATTAATGACTGCATTAGCAGTGTTTGTTTGCAATGAAGGTAATGTATTAATGATATTAGGCGACATATCATGATTTAAAGAATTATTTAAATTGTCTTTTAATGTTATATTAGAAGACTGGTTGAAGTCTTGCTTACTTGCAGTCATATCCACATCTTCATTTTCGTCACCCACTTCTTCATTTTCATTACTCTTTGATGTCTTCAATCTCTTCGCTGATGCATATTCACTTTTCTCTTGATTGAACGCATAATCTTCATTAATTAACACTAACGAGTCTCTTATCACCGCCGAGAAAGAAGATCCCTCCGACAGGTGCGGTGTCCCGCCGGCCACGGGCTCCCCCATCCGCAAGCTGCTATTAAGAAATTCTTCGTTCTTCTTTACTTGATATGATTAAAAAGGAAAAACTTATTGTCCAACTTCAAATTAACGGCCAACTATTAATAAAAATATCAACTTTAATTAGGTATAACACTTAAACTGACTAGAATTCAAATATTTCTGGGAGAGAAAAAAATTTTCGCATATAAACAAAGCCTTGTTTATTTACTTTTTTCATTTTAAACATTTCTTAATTAATATGAGATTAATAATAACAATAAATTCATTTTTAAATAAAAAAAAAATTAAAGATTATTGGGACATCTTGTTTTTTTGTATTTGCTTGATAACAAAAAAATTAATTACGATAATTTTTAATAAGTCATTAAAAAAATTATATCTCGATGTCCCAATAATCTCTTATGAATTTAATTCATTTAAAAAACGCATTGAAAAATTCTTTATAATAGTCTAGTTTTTTTTTTTAAGTACGTATCCTGAACCCCCTTGTCACCTTTTGTGAATTACCCCCCTCTACTCAGTAACAATAAACAAATATTTTGTTTTTCTTTCTTTCGATGTTCATCGGCTATGATAGATAAAACAACAGCCTTAATCGGGTGTAATAGATAGAGAGGCAGGCATTTACACCCACACACACAGAGATTGTTCAGTTAATAGCATTTAAGGAGAGAATAAACATCACCAAGAGGATTAAGAGAGAGAGAGAGAGAGTCTATGGTCTTTTCAGAGATACGAAAAACAAAAAAAAAAAGAGGGACTTATAGTGGATTAGTCTTCCAAAAAAAAAAAAAAAAAGACACCCTGTGTTCTCACTACACGTCTCTCCTGCCGCCTTTTTCTTGTGCCTGGGTGATGTCAAGAAAAAAACACATTTTTTAGATTTAATTTTAACAATGATTGTTTTATTTTAAGGTTTTTCTCGTTTGTAACGTATGGACTCTGAAACTACTTGACGGATTTTTACTTTTTACTATAAAGAGAAAGTATTGTAATCGTAAAAAAATTCAACTTCGAGATTTTGATGTTTCTCCACGTTTTAGACCTCCCTGAGTCAAAAAAATACCATTTTGGGCATTATGTCTGTGTGTGTGTGTGTGTGTAGAACACGATTGCTTAAAAACCAAAGCAGCTAGATCGATGAAATTTGGTATATGCTCCTTACACTAAAATTGTAGATTTCTATCAACTTTTGGAGTAAATACGTCACTTGGAAGTAGTACTTTACCTAATAAGTTTTTTTAGAAATTTCAAAATTTTCAATTTCTTTGTTATATTATGATAAAATACTCAATTTTAAAAAGTTTTTATTCTTTGACATTTTTCCGAAAACTGAATAGTTTTTGAAATAATCACAGAAGAAAAAGACATTTTTCGTTAATTTTGTAAAAAAAAAAATCAAAACAAAATCATACAGGTGTCATTAAAAAAACATGTAAATATAATAAAATGAATTTGTGAAACGCCCACGGGGCTTGGAGTAGTTGGTAGCGTGCCTACCTTCTATACCGAACGTCGCGGGTTCGGACCCCAGGCAATCCGATGATTTTATTTAAGGCATTTGGATACCAAATGACTTGTGAATGAGAAAAAAAGTGTGAATGTTTTTTTTTATAAAGAAAAAAAATTTATAAAACAAAACCCAAACGTAATTCCAAAAGAATATACGAGAAAGTCTCGGGAAAGTCAAGCAGCTATTATTATTTCTTTATTGGTATCAAACCCACAGCGAAGTTTCGGTCGACTATGCTATCTAACACAATTACATTGAAATATATATGTTGCCAGTAAGATGTCTAACTTAAATATAAAATTTCATATAAGATTTAAACTTTCGACGGTTGAAACATTTTGTAAATTAAAATTAAATATACAATTAGTAAAAGAATTAGATTTTCGGTTTAACTGTGGTTTATTTGTAAAAATTACAACGTTTCGGCCACTCATTCTGTGGCCTTCTTCAGGTACAATTCAGCTAATATTACAAAGGTTGTTACATCTGTGACAATCTCAATTGAACTGGTTTGAGAAAACAAGATGGCTGCCGCTTCTCGACCTGCACGCCATCTACACATGAGTGATCGCAGCGCCCCTACATACAATTTGACACGAAATTCAAATGTTGTATTTTTAAAAAATATATTAGTATACGCTCTCTAAACTGTACAAATTATTATTGACATTGACATTATTATTGATTCCCTGAAGAAGGCCACAGAATGAGTGGCCGAAACGTTGTAATTTTTACAAATAAACCACAGTTAAACCGAAAATCTAATTCTTTAACTGTGAATGCCTAAACTCCAAAAAATTAAATATACAAATTAAACTCTCAGTGTTAATTAAACAACAGTGATTACATTCACTTCTGATGATGTCAAGGAATTGTCGAAATACGTATCAAGTGTTAATTTTTTAAATAATAAAAGCTTAGAACTAGTGTTTAATTTTTTTTTTTGCCCCCCCCCCCCCCCCCCTTCATTTAAAAATTTTTTCGGGGGGCCCCCGGGGGAATTTCCCCCCGGCCCCGGGATTTTTATTTGTATATTTAATTTTCATTTATAAAATTTCAGCCTCATAGCTCAATTCCTTCATGCTTAAAAGTGAACACAGACACCCCCCACAGACAGACCATGTCGCGAAAACCACTTTTTTGGATTCAGGGGACCTCAAAACGTGAAGATCCATCAAAATCTCGACATCGAATTTTTGACATGAATCCAATACTTTCTCTCTATATATATATTACATATATACATAGGTAAGAGAAAGTAAAAATCTTTTTGTAATTTCGGAGTCTACAAACAGACTAAACAATTTTTTTTTCTCTATCCCCAAGAAATAGCGATTGTTTAAATATTTATCTTTTTTCTTAATTACACCTTCATTTTAATATTATTTTTTTCTTTCACTCTTTAAGAAAATTGAATTATTTATTTAAATAAAGGTTTTATGATTACGTGACGCAATCGGAAGTAGCTATATTAAAATGACATTAAAGCAAAAAAAAAAAAAAAAAAATTATCTTTTTATTATTTTTGCATAAATACCTCTTGGGTTTTTTTTAATGAACCCAATTCCCACCCCCACTTTAGGAAAAAATATCCCCCGTCAGCTTTCTTTATTATTAGACAGCTGAGACGACGACTATTTCCCTCCATCATTTTTTTTTTTTTTAATGCCCCAGTTTGTTAATCCGACCCTAATGAGGGAGGGAATGCGATTCCCTCGGGAGATTTATTAGCGACTTACAAGACAGGAGGGGGGGTGGGGAGGAGAGAGAAAAAATCAAATTATATCTTTTCTTTACCTGTCAAATTTGTAATTATTATTGTTCGATGTCGAGATTTTGATGGAAATACATGTTTTTTTGAGTCCAAAAAAAAGTCTGTATGGAAAAAATATCCAAGAACAAAAAGAGCTAGGAGGTTGAAATTTTATATTTAAATTAGGCACCCTACTGGCACGTGACACGTAGCTTTTGATCAAAATCGGCCAAAGAGTACTAGCACTTTACTGATGTACTTTTTCAGTTTTTTTCGATTTTCTCAAAATTCGCTCTAACGATTTTGATTAAAATTCAAAAATCCATTATTTTTTAGATGCTCTTTCAAATGTATATTCTCATTTTGGCCTTTGAAATCTTTTGAAGCACACTTTACTCTTCTACATGGTTGCCATGGTAACAAAATATTTTCCCATGTTTATAAATTGAATTTTAATATATCGGCGGAAACTAAATATATCTCGGCACGAAAAATCTGGTGTGACAAGCACAGAACACAATTTGCGATTACCAAAGGTAAGAGAAAGTTGTGTGCTGTGCGATCAGTCACACCAGATTTTTTCTAATCAGGATATCTAATGACATATTAAAAAAAAAAAAAAACACTTGTTCAATAATTCTTAGTGAATAAGTTATATATTTAGAACGAGATGAAGGTAAAACTTAATTAAATACCAAAAAAAAAAAAAAAAGATTCATTCTAAATTCTATTATCTTTAACGCAAAGTGAAGAAAAAAAAAAAATTTTTTTTTTTTTTTTTTAAAGGAAAATCTTATGATTTTCTCAGTATAAAAGAAAAGCGGGGTGAGGGGGGGGAGGGAGGGAGGGAGAGGCGCCCGGTGCTTTGGTCGAGTCAACAATCAAAGGGGAGGGAGGGAGGGGAACCCTTTCACCCCCTCCCCTCTTTTTGCTCCAATTAACATCACGAATTAATAAACGTATAAAAATAAATAAAACTTTCTCCTGAATTTTGAGATAATGGAAAAAAAAAAACTAAAAAATCTGGTGTGCTTGCCACACCAGATTTTCTATTAACGAAGGTAACCGACGAGCGATTAATCACACCCGCTTTTCTTTTGCCATTTAAAGAGGCCGATACTCTTCTAGGCTAGTGAAATGACGCCCTAGGTCTTCTTAAATTAAATCGATCAATAGGACAAGAAAGGACATACATGTATAATAAACAAATATAATTATTTCCTCATCAATATTATTACTATAGAATAACAAGTAAATTGAATTAAAGATCACTTTATGATTAATAGTTCAATAGCACTAACAATTATAATTAATATTAATTTCTCTAATACTTGTTTTTTTTTTAGAACTCTTTAACTTCCCCCCCCCCCTCCCCTCCTGCCACCTTTATCACTTTGCTAGATGTTAATTAACAATAAATAACACAGGGCAACAAAAAAGAAACATTTTTTTTTTGTTGACTGAGAATTTGAATCTATTTCTGGGTATTTGGGTAGCGCTGATTCCAAAAATGCCATCAGTTTTGCCCCATCACGTCAGATTTTAGAGCTATAGAGAAAATAAAATTTCAATAGAAAATGTGCTCTAAAGCGGCTCTAATTTTATATTACCTGGATTTTTTTAAGGCAACACCCTTTAAAAATATGCAGATAGTTATAATACATATAAATTCTAAGTTACAGCCCAATCGGAGGTCATTTAGACGTGCCGCAAACGGCTAAAAGCTTAGAAAAATCGAATTTTTCAAGTTTTTTTTGCTTTGGTCACCCCTAATACAATTTTAGATATCCCTGATGAAAAACATATATGTACGATATTCTATAGTTCTTTGGCTTTCTAAAAAATTATTCATTCGTAAAAATCTGTTAATTATTAACGAAATTATTAATAAAAACGTCATCAAAGAAAAAGCACAAGTACACTCACTGGTCCGAAAAAATAGACTTCTTATTGCTTTACAAATAACGAACTCTATACTACGAAAAGCTTATCTCTCTAAACATCTGGTCACGTAGCACTAACTTTATTAAATATTACAAAGAGAAAAACATTTCTAGAATCTCATAGAGTTCTTTATATTTGTAAAACAAAAGAAGTCTATTTTTTTCGACCAGTGAGTGTACTTGTGCTTTTTCTTTGATGACGTTTTTATTAATAATTTCGTTAATAATTAACAGATTTTTACGAAAGAATAATTTTTAGAAAGCCAAAGAACTATAGAATATCGTAAATATATGTTTTTTTCATTCAGGGTTATCTAAAATTGTATTAGGAGTGACCAAAGCAAAAAAAAAAAACTGAAAAAATTCGATTCTTCTAAGCTTTTAGTCGGGCCTAAGATGGCATAAAATAAAAAAAAAACCTGCTAAATACACACTATGATAAACGTCTTATTTCTAATCATGAGGGTTAAATTAAAAAAAAAATTAAATAAGAAAGGGAATTGAATTTTATTCGGTTCATTGTGTATTAGAGTCTCTTATTTGAATGGGGGCATGCATTTCAATAACCCTTAAATGGTTGTTTGGGTCTCACAAGGAGGCAGACCAATGACGCATTGCGCCAGCCAGCCAAAGGGCTTTGAACCCAGGGCCAAAAATTATAATTTGACTTAACTTTATGCTTCTATATCTAACAAGTAAAGTAACCCAAACATGAAATTCCGATTTCATTGATACTTGGTACAATTAAATAAATGATAAATCTATATATAAGATTTGAAAAAATTTCGACCAATGAATGAAAAAGGTTATTTTAAAAAAATTTTTTAAAATTATTCCTACAAATCAGTACGATAGTAGAAAATCATTAAAAAAGTGTTTCAAATTCCAGGATTAGACTCATATTCAAAGTGATTTCCTATAGTCGATAATTATGCCTAAAATGAATAATTAACATATTAGCATTAGGTTCTCTCTAGCATCTCCAACAATAGCATTAATGACCATTCAAAACACTTTGTAGCTAAAATCTATCTTGTTTAAAAATTTTCAAAAACTGTTGCAAAAGTGGACAGACAGAGATCTATTTTCTTTTATAATATAATTTTGAAATAAAACTAGGTCTCCCGTAAGTCTGATAAGATTG
>JAKCPI010015189.1:0-25657 GCA_023213315.1 Euborellia annulipes | reverse complement strand
AAAGATTACAAATCAGGCTATTACATAATACAACATAAAGTGAGAAAAGAAAAATATTACAAAAATTAATGGTACATAAATCAACTAAATAAAGATATAGATACAAAGTAAAGTATAAAAAAATCTGGTGTGACTGGCGCACAGCACACAACTTTCTCTTACCCTTCGGTAAGAGAAAGTTGTGCACCGTGCTGGTCACACCAGATTTTTTGTGTCGAGATATATTTAGTTTCCGATAGCACCTTAGTTTCAAACTTGCATTTTAAATGTTGACTGCTTGAAATAAACTATGGTTATTTTTCAAAATTTTAATCTCATATTTGGACATTTTATACACAATATAGAATCGTAAATAAATACAAAATTTCATAAGAATTGGAAAAAAAAAATTTTAAATGCGTAAAAAGTTCTAAAGGGGACCCCCTTTTGAATCGAAATTAACATACAAATCCCTATAGGAAATTAACATTGTTCCTATGCGAAGATAAGGTGGAAAGGGAATTTAAAAAGAGTAGAGACAGACGATAATGTTTGCAAGTGAGAGAGAGACATATATATGTTTTCTTTGAAACAAAACAGAAATAAAATAAAAATAAATGGGAATTTAAATAATAATTGATTTTTTTTTTTTTTTTTTTTTTTTTATAAAAAAACATTCACACTTTTTTCTCATTCACACTCACACTCACACACACATTCACACAGTCTTTTCGGCAACTCAGGCCATTTAAGACTTTTTACGATATTCGTTATTAATAAATATACATATATGGGGTCCAGGCATTCTTATTTAATCCATTTGGTATCCAATAGGCTTAAATAAAATCATCGGACTGCCTGGGGTCCGAACCCGCGACGTTTGGTATACGAGGTTAGCACGCTAACCTCTACGCCATCGCCCCGAGGGCATAATTGATTTTTAATCTAATAAAAAGAAAAAGATTTAAATTCCGTTACCATGGCAACCAGTTCTATCTTTCCTATGAAGAACAAGAGTAAAGTGGTCTTCAGAAGATTTCAACGGCAAAATGAGAATATACATTTTAAAGAGCATCTAAAAAATAGTTCATTTATGAATTTAAAAAAAAATCCTTGGAGGGAATTTTGAGAAAATCGAAAAAAACTGAAAAAGTACATCAGTAAAGTACTAGTACTTTTTGGCCGATTTTGTTCAAAAGCTTATTTTGAGATTCTTCAAAGGTACTTAAGTTAAATATAAAATTTCAATCCGCTAGCTCAACTCCTTCATGCTAAAAAATCTGTCCACACACACACACACACACACACACACACACACACACACACACACACAGACCAATTTGCGGGACCCACTTTTTTGGACTCAGGGGACCTCAAAACATGTATATCCATCAAAATCTGGACATCGAATTTTTGACATGATCGCAATACTTTCTCTCTCTATATATTTCATATATAGGCTAAGAGAAAGTAATAATACAGGTTATAAAGAGTATAAATTATACAAAATAAATGTTATCAAAACCAGTGAAGCGTTGATGGGGGTTCAGAGAGTGATGTTGGCTGCTGTGATGAAGTCATAGAGTTCCAGAAGGCCTTCGTGCTGAAGAACTTGTAGGAACTTTTAGATATTCAGTCGGGTCTCTGAAGTTCGGCCTGATGTTCTTCATGATATTATTTCTATGGGTTGTATATTTAGGGCATTCGGCTAATATGTGAAACGGCGAAGCTAGTGTTTGGGGAGAGCAGGAACAGAAGGGAGAATCCACAATGTTGAAACGCACTAGGTGAGAGAGGGCACGAGAATGATTTATGCGGAGCCGGTTCACTATTGTTGTTATGGCTCTGGGAAGAAGAGGCATAAGAGAAAACCAAGGGGGCGAAGAGTGATGTTTGATTTTTGCGAGGAAGGATCCCGTGAAGACGGAGGAGTTGGCCCACATATCGTCCCATTCTCTTTTGAACCCGGCTTTCGATTTTTAATAGGATAGAGGGTTAATAAATTGTAATTTTGACCCGACGCCCTCTTCTTTTATCGATCGAATCTTTGGACAGCTTCTTCTCTCATCGACATGAAATTTTAATTATTTATGTAAATTTTCTATTTGTTATTAAATACAAAAAGCAAATTTCTCTCTCTCTTTCCTTTCTAATCAAGATTCCTCTTCTATATGTTGCTATTCAACAACATCAACAACAACAACAGAGAGAGAGGCATCAAAATTTAACAGTCTTTAAAAGTCCCCCCCCCCCCCCCCCCCCCCCCGCGGGATTCCCTTGCGTTTATATATTTCGAAATTGAATGGAAGGATATGAAAAGATAAGGAATAATAAAATTAGGAAACTTTGTATTAGTAGTAGTGGGAGGGGGAGGGAGTGGGGAAGGGGTGGGGGTAAAGAAAGCAAAGGGATTCGAATTGGCGGGAGGACATAGATCACTTCACTTGAAGCGGAAGGAAGAGCGAGAAAAGAGAGGAAAGTTTTATATGCACACTACGACAACGACGTCAACGACGACGACGACGAGGGAAATGGAGAATTATCAAATGGGGAATCAAAGCCCCAAAAAAAAAAAAAAAAAATAGAAAATGAATACTTTTTTTTTTTTGCTATAAAGAAGATATAAAAAAGAAAGAGAATCTTTCTTAAATTTTATTTATTTTTTTTTTAATTTGGTGGGACTCTCGTCTTCTTAATTATGTAAAGAATATTATTATTCCATTCCAATCCAGTGCCTGCTTGAGGATTTGTTTACATTCATGGAATACACAAATTAAAAGAATACATAAATATTTCTCTATACATTTCCTATGGGAGAAATCGTAACTTTAAGAATTAATAACTCAAAAAGTTATTGGAATTTCAGGATGAAAATAATTTTCCTGTAATCCCGAGAAGGTCCTCTTTATGCAAATAAAATTTCATTTCAAAATTCCAACGGGAAGTTGCCTAAATAGAGCGTGACAGACAGACGGACATTAGAGAATTATATATATAAATGGCCCCGTAACCGAAAGATTAGAGATGTTGAAAATATTAGGTTCGTTCGTTTAACGCATTTGGATGCCCATGGGCTTAAAACGTTGTTTGATTATAACAAGTGGGCGGAGTTAGGGCAACTTCCTTTTAGTTTGCTTCTTGCCCTGGGTAATTTTCCAAGTGTTTGATTCAAAATTGGGCATCCATGGGCAAGTTTCTTTCAAGCGAAGTGGGCGGAGCCTGGCAAGCACTTAAACTGCTGCCCGGCGTTTGATTTTCTCGCTTTGGATGCCAGTGGGCGCCCAAACTTACAGATTCGCTAATGTCGGCAACTTCCCGTTGGAATTTTAAAATGAAATTTTATATACATAAAGAAGACCTTCTCGGAATTACAGTAAAATTATTTTCATCCCGAAATTTCTATAACTTTTTGAGTTATTAATTCTTAAAGTTACGATTTTCAGGTTTGCTGATACGAGAGAACTATAAGGGTTAATGACCCCGTACTGCGCTTAAATGAAAGATAATTAAATGTGCTAAAACTTAAAATCTCACAACTTTTCTCTAATCTTGAGCAGTTAAGCCGATATTCTGCTTTAAACATAAGCAAAACTAAAAAGTGAAAACCTTCTAAATTTTTCAATCATAATATTTCAAAAACTATTAGAGATATGGAGCTGTGGTTTGGCTTTAATTGTTTCAAATTTTATATACTTTCAAAATGGTATAATCAACTAACGTCAAAAAGATCATAGTTTTTTTAATTAAACTGGAAAAACTGAAAAAAGTTTGAAAATTTTGCAGTTTTTCACGTATTACCCGGGAAGCACAACTTATTTTTGCTTGCAAAATGTGCTTTAACACTCTCCTAAGGGGTCCAAATAACATACCAAAAAAGCGTCGTTTTGCGAATATAATGTCGAATTTGACTGGCTTAATAACACATATAGAGGTAAGAGAAAGTAAAAAAAGCTTTCTATTAAGTAAAACCCTTACGAATTTAATTCATTAACAAAAAACACTTTAAGGGGGAACGGGAGCGAAGGTGTATCGCATGTTTTTCCCGCTAAGAGGGCGTTGAGTGTCATAAAAGTATGCCCAAAAATCAAGTAATTCAAAAATTTGCCAAGAGATGTCAGAATGGTAGCTAATAATATTTAATGCCTTTTTCATTGATCTTTTAACAATAAATACTTTATAAATGTTATTATATATTATGTATCTTTTATAAAAGCATAAAAATATATAAATATAGGCTATTAGGGGATCGGCTGTTAGACTAGCCTGCCATCTATTGCAAGAATGCTGAACTAATTTGACAGTTGATTTTTAAATAAATCATCTAAGCTTATTTTAAAAATTTCTTAATTAATATGTGATTAATAATAACAATAAATTCATTTTTAAATTTAAACAAAAATTAAAGATTATTGGGACAGATTGTTTTTTTGTATTTGCTTGATAACAAAAAAATTAATTACGATAATTTTTTAATAAGTCATTAAACAAATTATAGCTCGATGTCCCAATAATCTCTTATGAATTTAATTCATTTAAAAAAAAACCGCATTGAAAAATTCCTGAATAGTCTAGTTTTTTAAAGTACGTTTAGACGTCGCTCCTGAACGCCCTTAAAATGCCTTAGTATTTGCGGTCCAAAGATTCAATGTGACCTCCTGAAGTCGTTAGATATAGAAGTTAGCCAATAAATATCATTGCTTCAGACAGGAACGCCCTTTGACCCTTGAATCAATTGCTTGATGTATCCAAAGAGCAGAAACAGATTTAATAAATTTGTAATATTTTATTTAAAGATTGATTGATTTTTTTTTTATTTTGTAACCAAATACAAACAGAAAACAAATAACTTGATATAAATTTTAAAGTTATTTCACGATAAAATGTGTCTGTCAAACGCTTGCAAAATTTATTTATATAATAATATAAAGGTACAAAAAGTAAAAAAAAAAAAAAAAAAATGGAAATTTCTTTTCCTTGTTAAAAGACAGAGAGAGAGGAAATGTAATTTATTGAATAATCTGAGACAAGCATCAAAAAGGAACGGAACGAACACCAAATAAAGAGATCAGGCTTAATTTATCAAAAAATAAAAAGGCCATTTTGTCTTTGTCAACTTAACAAACAGGTGAACAGAGTGTGTGCGTGTGTGTGCGTGAAATACTTGCGTGTCAGAACGTGAAAGAGAAGAAACAAATTCCTCTCTCTCTTCATTTCGAATTATAATAATAAAAATATGGTGTGACTAGTCGTACAGCAGATGTTTTTTGTGTCGAGATATATCTAGTTTCCACCGATATACATGTAATAAAATTTATAAACATGGGAGAATATTTATATTTTGTTACCATGGCAACCATCTTTCCTATGAAGTACAAGATTAAAGTGTGCTTCAAACAATTTTGAGGACGTCCTCGGGCTTGGCGTAGTTGATAGCGCGCCTGCCTTGTATACCTGAGTTCGGATCCCAGGCAGTCCGATGATTTTATTTGGATACCAAATGTCTTAAATAAGAATGCCTGGACCCCAATATATAGGAAAAAAAAATTTGACGACAAAATGAGAATATATTTTTGAATTTTAATTAAAAACATTATGATACCTGTGTTCACTGTAGATTTTTTTGCTAGATTTGGTCTCGCTGAGACTCAATCTACAAATAATCTAATCTCAACAGGCATCTTCTCAGTTCCCGCAGTTGAGTTCCCCTTTTTATGCTTCTCTCCTTTTGTTTTTATTTTCTTCCTGGCTGCATGTGACCACTGGCCATTATAGGTCTTCGGACCTTATGCACCCATTCCATTCCTAAATACAATATTAGTAAAATTATAATACATTTGGACTCGAAAATTGTTAAAATTTAATAAAATTACAACACATTTGTAAACGATTTGTGCAAAGAATTTTGTAAAAATATATATTTAATGGAATGGATTGGCTTCTATTTAAAATTGATTAATGTAATTTTGATAAAAAGTTTCTATGCTACTAGTATTAAATATAACCATAAAAGAACTTTAATAATAACTCCGTTTTAATTTTTGAATTATAAACCTAAAATTATTTTATTAATATAAATAGTGCATAGATTAATTTGCAATCATGTGTCAAGAGACTTTGAAGCATTTTTGCAAATATAATTGGACTTTGAGAATTTTGCAAAAATTAGTCATATTTTTAGAGATAATTTATGAATATCTGCCATAATTACAGTATTTAAGCTAATTTCAAGCTTATTTTAAAGCTAACAAAACAACCTTGCCCTTAGCTAGTTTTGTTAGCTAATTTTAAGCTTATTTTAAGCTAACAAAACAACCTTATTTTTAGCTAGTTTGTTAGCTAATTTTAAGCTTATTTTAGCTAATTTCAAGCTTATTTTAAGCTAACAAAACAACCTTGCCCATAGCTAGTTTTGTTAGCTAATTTTAAAAGCTTATTTTAAGCTAATTTTACAAGCTTATTTTAAGCTAACAAAGCAACCTTGCCCTTAGCTAGTTTTGTTAGCTAATTTTAAAAGCTTATTTTAAGCTAATTTTGCGGCTTATTTTAAGCTAACAAAACAACCTTACCCTTAGCTAGTTTTGTTAGCTAATTTTAAGCTTATTTTAAGCTAATTTCAAGCTTATTTTAAGCTAACAAAACAACTTAACGCCTTAGCTAGTTTTGTTAGCTAATTTTAAGCTTAAACTTAGAAAATTAGCTTAATATTAGCTAGTTTTAAGTTGAATTTCTACCTGGGTGCTACTAGTATTAAATATAACCATAAAAGAACTTTAATAATAACTCCGTTTTAATTTTTGAATTATAAACCTAAAATTATTTTATTAATATAAATAGTGCATAGATTAATTTGCAATCATGTGTCAAGAGACTTTGAAGCATTTTTACAAATATAATTGGACTTTGAGAATTTTGCAAAATTAGTCATATTTTTAGAGATAATTTATGAATATCTGCCATAATTACAGTATTTACTTGCACAATTGACAAAACAAAATGATATATAATCTAATCAAAACAATTTAAATCAGAAAAACTTTTCTCAAATCTCGGTAGCTGGCGCTTGACACACTAATGCGTAACAGGGTCCATATATAGATTTTATTTCTAAAATTGAATATTTTAAATAAATCAATCGAATTCTTTGAATGAATAATTTTTTTTTTTTTATTGAAAGGATTATATCCTGATTGAATTTCCAAGTATAAATAAATAAACTATCTCACTTTCCATAGAATGCAAAAAACAAAAATAAATCCCCCCCCCCACCCGCTTACACTGTAGTTGTTGTTGTATACATATGCACAATCTGTTTGATTTAAATTTAAATTTCCGATAAATATCGTTAATAAGAATTACACCGATTGTAATGGAATATAATTTAATAGTCCCTGTTTGGGCTTAATTATAAAACGTTTCCTGATTCCTCCCCCCTTCCAATTGCAGGTTAATTGCCATCGATTGGGGAAACGATAGCATCGGAATCCAATCGACACATCCTCAGAGAGAAACTCTCCGGATAATCGCGTACACACACACACACACACTAATATACAGTGGTATCCCGATATTTCGTAGCTGGGTCAAATGAGAAAATCCCGATAATTGGTATAAAAACAATGCATTTCGGTTAATTCGTATTATTTTCATCGCTGAACGTCTTCTAATTCGTATTTCCAACTAGGTCTCACTTCCTTCTCCCCTTGCGCTACGGATCACAGATTCTAGAGTTTTGAATCGGAATAGCCATTCGGAATCTACAAGAGTTTAAACCTGCAAATAATAAGCGCTTTCACGCGGTTAAATGAAATAATCGGAAAAAAAATAAATAGTGAAATCTTTAGCTGAAGAATCATGCTTTCTAACCGTATATATAAAATAATTTTACCTCTTAAGACAGAGGAGTTATTCGAGCCGATAACGATCAATTTTTCACACTTTTTTATCCAACTTTTTCGGGAGGTTTCCTTGTTTGCTTGAAAATTGGAATGGAGAATTTGTGACCCCCACCAGAGTTGGGTTATTTACAAAAATCTTGTAAATAACTGTAATTTATGTAAATAACGCATGCGCAAAAAAAGAAAGTCAAAAAAATTCTCGAAAATGACAGTAGGCAAAATTTAAAAATAAGTAAGTCACGAGACTCAGACCAGTCTGGCAACGTCGCATAAAATAATACTCTTTTCTCGCTGTCAGTTACATATTTTTTCCATTTTACGATATTTTTTCTCGCAAATCGTCCATTGTGTTTAAACTGATTTGCATTAAACATTGTAATATATTAAATAAAATAAAATTGAAGGCTTTTAAGATTTAAAATAAATAGCTGATGAATGCAATGTTGCCAGATCTATATTACGTGAAAAACTGCTCAAGTCAAAAGTCATTCATTTATTATTTTTGGTAATCAAATTATTAACTTAATACAATTATAAACTATGATAGGTCACGACTAAATTATAATAAGGAATTTTGGCATTCAAATTTTTAATTTTATTAAAAAAAAAATTTAGATTCTATTATGACTTACGAGGTACTATCCGAACAACCTTAAACTCAGAAATTTTTTTTTCATGATTTGTTTTAGTGAGCGGTGCATCAAGCGGTCGAAGGCGGGGCAGCGGCGCAAGTGGCACTGGCACTATCAGTAGTGGCGGAAGTGGTGTCCCCGGTGGAGGTTCCGCCTCCCTTTCATCACTCTTCGGTTTACACGATCGTCACGCTCCACCTCTTGTTGTGCCACCACCACCGAGCACCACCACTGAAGAAGAATTACTCGGTGTCGAAACGTCTCCACCGCCGCCAGAGTTGGCTGCACCCGGGACTGCCTCTGAATTGGCTGTTTATTCCGTGACACAACATCACGAAGCACGATTGCCTTGTGAAGCCCCACTTAGTGCTGTGGTGGGAACACCTGCAGCTGCTGAGGCTGCAGAGACTGCCTGGACCCATAACGGGCAGCTGATTGACGTCATCAGTGTCACGGCAAGTGACATCGCTGGCGTCGCCGCTCTCGGGCACAGGTAAATTATTAGCATAAGACGTCATGGAATTTCGCATTCTTATAGTGGATAGTTATTTGGGGATTTACGAAATCCAATATAACTATTTCGAATGATAATTAAAAAAAAATCTGGTGTGAGTTTAGCACAGCACACAACTTTCTCTTACCTCTAAATATGACAAATTAAGGAAGCATCGATAGCAATAAAGTCCGCTACTAATTTATTTACTTTTTGTTAAATAAAAAGCTTTATTTGCGGGATATATGGACCCTGTTACGCAATTGTGTGTCAAGCGCCAGGTACCGAGATTTGAGAAAATTAACATTAAAGTTTTTCTGATTTAAATTGTTTTGATTAGATTATATATCATTTTGTTTTGTCAATTGTGCAAGTAAATACTGTAATTATTGCAGATATTCATAAATTATCTCTAAAAATACGACTAATTTAGAGAATAAACAATAAAATATACAAAATTATTATTGCAAAATTCTCTAAAGTCCAATATATATTTGTAAAAATGCTTCAAAGTCTCTTGAAACATGATTGCAAATTAATCTATGCACTATTTATATTAATAAAATAATTTTAGGTTTATAATTCAAAAATTAAAACGGAGTTATTATTAAAGTTCTTTTATGGTTATATTTAATACTAGTAGCATAGAAAGTATTAATATATTAAAATTAAACACAAAGTGATAACAAAATTTTCTCATCAAGTAATTCCTGAATAATAACATGGAAACCGTAGATAGAAGTTATAATAATGAAAAAGACTTAATATTGTATATTTTGTCGTCTTTTCGAAATCGCACTGATCCTCATCTTCATTATCAGGAATAATATCTAAAAATTAAATTAAATTATATTTTGACATCTACGAATTCAGAGAGAATTTTGTAGGTTATGAAATACTTGTATTAAATTTCAACAACTAGAACTTGACGCATAATGCATTGAAATATTGTAAAAATAATTTTAAGCCTTTACATTAAATATAAATTTTTTTTAGGACATATTTCATAAAAAATATTATTAATTATAGCATTTGAAACAATATTCCGTGCTTAACTCAATTTTGAATTTTATTTTTTTGGCGCTTGACACACTAATGCACAACAGGGTCCATATATGAATGAAAAACAAACGACAAGTAAATAGGTCACGTGAATTGAAGGTGAATGCATGAAATGAATATAAATGAAAAAAAAAAAAAGTAGTTTAGGAAAATCAGTAGACCAATAAATTAGAGGGCATTATTGATTGAGTTTTCTTTTTTTTTTTTTTGTTATGGTATATATGCACATATAAATAAATCAAAATGATGAAGAAGAGCGAATTAAAGCTTCCCCCTCTCCCTCCCCCTTCCCCCCTCACTCTATCAATCAAAAATCATTTAAATCAAGATTTATATGACAAAAATGCCATTTTAATTTTCTAAATTACTGTCAGGAGACAATTCATTCAAAAAATGATGTATTGATGATTGATCATCAAAAAAAAAAAAAAAAAAAATAGATTTAAGAGATTACAACGAAAATAAAATTTTCTAATAATAATAATAGTTCAGTTACTATTTATCTGGAAAATATTTGGAAGTTAATGAAATTAACACAACTTTCTCTTACCTTCGGTAAACGAAAAGTGTGTTCTGTGCTTGTCACACCAGATTTTTATGTTAAATAACTTTCATTTTATGAAATTGTGTATATTTTACTTAAAATATATAATACACATAATTTTTTAACTAGAATTGTTTCGTGGACCCCTGGCGGTCCGCGGACCACAGTTTAAGAACCCCGTTACTATAGAATTCAAATTCAATTAGAGTGGTGTGACGATGTCCACAGGATGATTTCATGATGAAATTTAATTTTTTGATATTATAACAAAATAAATAATATTAAGTCGATTTCATTATTATAACTTTGATTTCCGGTACCAAGTTATTCATTCAGGAATTAATTGATGAAAAAATTTTGTTATCACTTTGTATTTAATTTTAATATATTAATACTATTTAAAATTGATTAATGTAATTTGGATAAAAAGTTTCTATGCTACTAGTATTAAATATAACCATAAAAGAACTTTAATAATAACTCCGTTTTAATTTTTGAATTATAAATCTAAAATTATTTTATTAAATTTTTATAGGTATTCTCCAACCACATTATTATTTATAATATAAATAGTGCATAGATTAATTTGCAATCATGTGTCAAGAGACTTTGAAGCACTTTTGCAAATATATTTTGGACTTGTAGAATTTTGCAATAATAATTTTGTATATTTTATTGTTTATTCTCTAAATTAGTCGTATTTTTAGAAATAATTTATGAATATCTGCAATAATTACTTGCACATTTGACAAAAAGAAAAAAAAAGATATATAATCTAATCAAAACAATTTAAATCAGAAAAACTTTAATGTTGATTTTCTCAAAACTCAATGTCTGGCCTTTGACACACATTTGCATAACAGGGTCCATTTAGGAGAAATTAAAAACACTAACAAAGTCAAAAATTTTAATGATTTATTAAACGATTGACTTTTTAACAATTGACAATCTAGACTTGGGGGTTTTTTCAATTTCTCTTATAAACATACCCTTCCAAACCGGGCATTGCGGCTAGTTATATTAATTTTATTTTAAAGCTTCTTTCGGCAGCTGATCCCGTCTCTCTTGATATCTAATACATAGACTTCGTTTCTATTTATAAAAAAAATTTGGTGTCGATTCATTTAATGAAAATTTAGAGGGAAACCAAACTGACCGAAACGTCGACGTTTAACAATTAAATAGAAGTTTTTTTATTTAATTCCTTGGCTGCAAAGTCTCCTAATACCCAATTCAAAGTCTAGAGCCACTTCTCATCACTAGTTGAATTTATTGTTATTATTAATCACATATTAATTAAGAAAATTTTAAAATAAGCTTAGATGATTTATTTAAAAATCAACTGTCAAATTAGTTCAGCATTCTTGCAATAGATGGCAGGCTAGTCTAACAGCCGATATAGTATTAGCCTATATTTATATATTTTTATGCTTTTATAAAAGATACATAATATATAATAACATTTATAAAGTATTTATTGTCAAAAGATCAATGAAAATCAACCAAATGCATTAAATATTATTAGCTACCATTCCGACATCTCTTGGCAAATTTTTGAAATACTTGATGTTTTGGGCATACTTTTTATGACACACTAATCGGGAAAAACATGCGTAACATCTACCTGCTGAAGCCCCTTAAGCTTTCACATCTGTTAACATTAATAAAATAATTTGATTTACAACGTTTCGGCCACTCATTCTGTGACCTTCTTCAGTTCAGATTCCAAAGGTTCTGTGAAAATCTCATTTGAATTAGATGAGAAAAAATAAGGTGGCTGCCCATCCACAGACAAATTAAAAGGGTTGAATTTTTTACGGCCCCTTATACTATATTGGCAGGAAAGTAAAAAGATGTGAACGGCATTCAAAGGCACCTGATATTAGCACAAATCTCTCGTTTCAACGGTCGTTATTATTAATAAATAATAAATGAAATGGCTCCGGCCCTCTCTCTTTCTTGAATTTAAATTTTCTTTTTTTTTTTTTTTATTTCTCAAACTCTCAATTATTCACTCTCAATTCTCTCAACACCTGCAAATGATTATTTAATATGGGATAAAAATGAATTGAAATTTATAAGGAAAAGTTCTCTCTCTCTATTATGTCTTTTTAAGAAATAAATAAATAAATCTGGTGTGAATAAATGCACCTTTCTTGTTCTTTAGCTGAATAAAGACATCAAAATTAATGTTTTTTTAATTGTATTTTTGTATCAAAGGCACAATTAAAAAATTATTATTTTATCTAATCTTGATGGATATACATGTTTTGAGCCAAATAGGTCTCTAGGCTAGGGGGGGGAGGTACGATTTATTAAAAAAAATTCCTTCACTAGGTCATTTATTTAATAAAAAAATTTTATAAATAAAAAATCTCGTTTGAAGGAGAACAAAAACAACAACAACAACAGGCCTTTGATCACTGGTTTCAAAGAATTGACAGCTCAGGTGACAAGCAAAAAGCAAAAAGAGAGAGGGAATAAAAAATATCAGGTGAAATTTTTTTTTTATGACGTCAAATTTAATTGTTCTAAAATGAAAATAAAATTTTATTTGATGATGTGGCTTAAATGGTAATGAATTCAAAAGAAAAAATTAACATTAAAGTTTTTCTGATTTAAATTGTTTTGATTAGATTATCTATCATTTTTTTTTTGTCAATTGTGCAAGTAAATACTGTAACTATTGCAGATATGCATAAATTATCTCTAAAAATACGACTAATTTAGAGAATAAACAATAAAATATACAAAATTATTATTGCAAAATTCTCAAAGTCCAATTATATTTGTAAAAATGCTTCAAAGTCCCTTGACACATGATTGCAAATTAATCTAAGCACTATTTATATTAATAAAATAATTTTAGGTTTATAATTCAAAAATTAAAACGGAGTTATTATTAAAGTTCTTTTATGGTTATATTTAATACTAGTAGCATAGAAACTTCTTATCAAAATTACATCAATAAATTTTAAATAGTATTAATATTTTAAAATTAAATACAAAGTGACAACAAAATTTTCTCTTCAATTAATTCCTGAATGGAAGTGAACATGGCAACAGTAAATCAAAGTTATAATAATGAAATCGACTTAATATTATTTATTTTGATGTCTTTTCGAAATCGCGCTGAGGCTCATCTTCATTATCAGGAATAATATCAAATTAAGTCTTACGAAACAACGTGTTAGGTACATAAATCATTTTTGCAAAATGAAAATTCTGCATTGAAATATTGTAAAAGCTTTTACATTAAATATAAATTTTTTTTAAGACATATTTCATAAAAAAAAATACTATTAATTATAGCATTTGAAACAATATTCCGTACTTAACTCAATTTTTAATTTTGAGAAAATCGAAAAAAATTGAAAAAGTACATCAGTAAAGTACTAGTACTCTTTGGCCGATTTTGTTCAAAAGTTTCATGTCACATCCCAGGGGTGTGTCATATTTAAATATAAAATTTCAACCTCCTAACTCTTTTCATTCTTGAGATATTTTGTTCCCACACAGAGACCCAGGAGACATGAATTCAATACTTTCTAATCAAATATAGGTAAGAGAAAGTAAAAATGAAGCACTCGCTGGATTAGAACCCCTGCCTCCCCTCTACACCCAACCTCCGGGGGATTCCTAATATCAAAATTATAATCACAAAATTTTAATCAAACACTTGTTGTTGTTGTTGTTGTTGTTAAATGGAATCTGAGCCGTTCGATCACAATGTTGTTTAGCAATTTAAGAGGATAATTCTATTCAATTCGCTCGTTCCACTCACACACTCTGAATTAGTTCTTAGTGCCGTCATGTAGAAAGTAATTCTCTATAAAACGAATAAAAAGAGAAAAAAAAAATGGAGAGAGAAATTGAATTTAGATTTTAAGCGCTCGCTTCCTAAATGGAGCCGATAAACAAAAAATAATATCATATTTTAATGGATTTGTTGTTGTTGTTGTTGTATTTTTTGGTAATTAAATTAAAATCTCAATTAATTCGTTTAAGGAGCAAAGATTTTACTTTTTTTTCTTTTGTTGTTGTATTTTCTTTGATTGCTTTTGTTGCTAGAGACAAACAAAGTTACAAAATATGCCATATAATATGCAGTAAAATATGCAATATTTATGACAAAAATATCAAGTAAATGAGTTCTAATTAAAAGTAAATCATGATTTCTACTTATGTAAAACAGATGCGCGCTTGCACTCTCCGCTCTCTATCTCAAGAACGGTTCAAGATACGAATAAATGCTTTAAATGAAAGTTGTAGGTAATTTTAAAATCTACAAGTTCTATAATAACCTTAAATGTCGTATTTTCCATAGAAAATGAGATAATCACAAAAAACCGATTTTTGCCATCTTGTGACGTAGACAGGAGATTATATGAGACTTTTTGCCCAGTCTTTAGAATGCCAAAACAAAGGTGTGTACCAATTTTCAGCTTATTCGGAAAAATTCCTTATTGAAATGCTAATTTTATTGGACTAAAACTAATTCTGTTATTTATCAAAATAGTTTTTTTTATAAATACTAAAAAAACGTGAAATTTCTCGAAAACTATTTTTTAATTTCGAGGAGTAGTGTCAGATCGTATAAATAAATTAAAAAATAAAACAAGGATGAAAGCAATTAAGAAAAAATATTTCACTTTTTTCGCTTTATTTAATACAATTGTTGACGTTTCGGTCGCTTTTTCCGGCCTTCATCACGACAAATGTTATGGTTGCCTCGAACTTAGAGGGGCTGTTGGCAATTGCTGACATACTATTGCTGCGAACATGAGTGACAAGAGGGCATGAATGGAATGGAAAATTGGTTTCCCGGGACGTACTTGTTTTTTAATTGTAATGTGATTTTTGTGCTTATATCTCTGGAACTATTCATCGGATTAGAATGAGGTTTGGCAAATTTCTAATCCTAAGTAGGCCTAATAAGATATTAAAACTAGAAGTGAATCGGACCTCAGGGAGCGGTAAAAATAAGCGGTAAATATATTATCTTGAACCACGGTTTTCTCATCTTCCTCTGGAGCAAATCTTTTGAAACTCAGCCATAATAATTAGGACCCTAGCCTCTAGATCTGGAGCAAATTCCATGACAATCGCTTCAGTAGTTCATAAGTTATTGCGTTATTTCATACTTGATTAATGAGTAAAATCTTTTTGTTTGTTTCTAGATACACCCGTGATCGTGTGACGGGGGAATTACACATCGGCAAAGCCCGTCTCGAAGACGAGGGTGTCTGGCAGTGTGTACGACGTGCCCGGGCATCTGATCACGTGCTTGCCTACGCCACTCCCATCCGATTAGTCGTCCTTGGTGAGTAGTCTACTACATTTTCTTTTAGATTAGTCGATCTATAACATACAAGTTATATTGGGCATACACAATTCCACGTAGCTCAATCATGATAAAGCCTCAAATTTTGACTTCACTAATAATAATAATAATAGTAGAATTTGAGGCATTTTCATGATTGAGCTACGTCCAATTGTGTATGCCCAATATAACTTGTCGAGGATTATATATATTTTCAGACATTAACTGAAGATGGTCTAATAAATTGAAATATAAACTAGCTGCTTTGCTCATCCTTTCTACCTATTTGATTATCAACACTCAGTTATATACTTCCTTCAAATTAAAGAAATAGGCCTATAATATTTTAATCTTTATTCCTTTTAATCAGAAACTTTTTTTTTTTTACATTTTTGGTATTATTATTACAACAATCACATTGGCCTTGATCAATGACTGAAAACAGAGAACAAGCCTCTCACCACCTCGCATACGACTGTCGCCCCCCTTGCGATATGTCGCTCCGACATATCGTTAGCAACAATCGCTAGCGATAAAATCGCCCCAGTGTGAACGGCGCACAGTGGTTCCAAATCCCAAAAACGTGGCCAAAAGTCCAAAAATAAAGATTAAATTCGGGGACTTTTAAGCCCCTAAATAGTTTTATTAATATATTTACGGTTAGGAGCGACCGTTTTTGAGAGTCTTATGGCTCTCAAAATCTATTTGAATCTGAGCGTTGATGGCAACAATCGGGAGCTCTCTCCGAACGCAATGCAAATAAGCATCCTTTTCTATCGCTCTCCATTTCCTTGTTTTTTTGGTTATTTCAATTTCGTCAAATGGAATCAACGACTGAAAGTAACTAAATTTCAACAATGTAAAAAAAATGCAATTAAATTTGATAGTTAAATAATAGGAGCCATAGGCGTAGCCTCGGGGGGGGATTTGGGGGTTCAAACCCCCCCCCCATTGAACCCAAGCCATGACTAGATATTTAAGCTCTATAATAGAAACAATACTTTTTCTCTCTATATATTTCATATATAGGGTAAGAGAAAGTAATTAAAGGAAACGCAAAAAATTCAAGAAAATTCAGAATTTTCCCATTGAAAATAATTAATTTTTGTCTTGCTTTATAAAAAATTAAAGCCTGCTAAAATTGATTAAATCCCTCAAATGAAAAATAATAAAAATTATTATATAATTAAATTTTTTATTTTTTTTTAAAAGAGATCTGACAACTTGTGAGATAGTAACTCGGATCAAGAGAAACAAACAGGCAGAAACTCCGCTATTATAGGGATATATATAAAATTTTTTAAGATGTCAGGGTTGCATTTTTTATTGCCTGAAACGAGATGAATGAAAAATTGGGGTACTTAATTAAGAAAGGGCGGGCCCGAGCCAATCCGAAGGGGGTCCTGGAGGGCGGAT
This sequence comes from Euborellia annulipes, assembly GCA_023213315.1. Classification (NCBI taxonomy): domain Eukaryota; kingdom Metazoa; phylum Arthropoda; class Insecta; order Dermaptera; family Anisolabididae; genus Euborellia; species Euborellia annulipes. Next base: position 8,313 of record JAKCPI010015189.1, on the reverse strand, counting down.
TGGCTAGTCATATATTTCATTAGACGCCTTATACTGCCCCATTAGTCGGGGGGGGGGGGGGGGGGGGGGAGAAATCATCCCGAACCCCCCCCCCCATCGAAAATTTCTGGCTACGCCTATGATAGGAGCATTTCAAATAACGTCTTATTTTTTTTTTCCATTTCAGAAATCGCAAAAATTCAAAAGTCAAAAAGTAAAAAGTCCCACGACATCCCACTCTCAAACCACTTTTCCTGCCTTTTGTAATCCTTCTTCATTAATAATATTAAAAAATTAGCTGCCCCGACTTGCACATTTTTTTTTTTTATTCAAATTTTTCCACGGCAGCTATCAGGCTCGCATTGCACGCTTTCTTTATGGTTGATTCAAAATGATTTTATTCATTTTAAATATAAATACTAGCGCTTTATATTATGGTTTTCCCACTTGCCAGGGGGCTGCGCCACCTGGACCTTCTTGTTCTCTTTCGGCGAGCAAATACATCAAATTTAATCTTGCTCAGTGTTTGAAAATTTCGCAATTGCTCGCCTTCGGCAAAATTTTAAAGTTTTAAATTACACTGACTGACTCCACTTCCTCTTTCTCTGACCAATCAACGAGAGAGAATGCCCACGGGGCGTGGTGTAGAGGTTAGCGTGCTAACCTCATATACCAAACGTCGCGGGTTCGGACCCCAGGCAGTCCGATGATTTTATTTAAGCCATCTGGATACCAGATGGCTTAAATAAAAATGCCTGGACCCCCTAATATATATAAATTCATAAATACGGTTATCGTAAATGTCTTATATGGCCTGAGCTGCCGAAAAGACAGTGTGAATGTGTGTGTGAGTGTGAGTGTGAATGAGAAAAAAGTGTGAATGTTTTTTTACAAAAAAAAAAAAAAAAAAAAAAAAAAAAAACGAGAGAGAATGGTATACAAGAACATAAAACGGAAGTCAGTGACTAGCTCTTTATATTATTGTATGATCATCATTATCATTATCATTACTATATATAAAAAAAATCTGGTGTGACTGGCGCACAGCACACAACTTTCTCTTACCTTCGGTAATCGAAAGTTGTGTTCTGTGCTTGTCACACCAGATTTTTTGTGTCGACATATATTTAGTTCCCGACAGTACCCCTGGTAGGAATTGCCAATGCTGACAATTGGCCGAACCTTGGGCCAGTTGTCATTTGCCAAGCCTTGAGTAGTGACCATTGGGCCAAGCCTGGTCCGAGGCTTGGCCCAATAGTATTATTTTATTAAACCGAGCCTTAGGAAGACGAATAGACCAAGCCTGGACCGAGGCTTGGCCCAATGGATTTATATTATTAAATCGAGCCTTGGGAAGACGAATGGACCAAGCCTGGACCGAGGCTTGGCCCAATGGTATTATATTATTAAACCGAGCCTTGGGTAGTGACCATTGGGCCAAGCCTCGGACCAGGCTTGGCCCAATGGTTAATTGACCCATCATATAATTAAAAAAAAAAAAATTAAATTAAATCAAGTGCTATTAATTGAAAAAACAGTAATATATATTTTAAATCTGGTGATTGTTTGATAAAGTTTATTTAGCTAAAATAAAAGGCAAATCAAATAGCTTAAAAAAAGAGTCATATCAATATAACAACTGTGTACGAGAGCGTAAAGGCATTGACAAATGACAAACAAAACCAAAAATCTCGAGTTCAAATCTCTCGAGAAACAACTTTTTTTTTTTCCTCGAGGCTTGGATCGACCATCCATTGTTTTGTTTTCCAAGGCTTGGGCCAACCTTGGTTTTTTTGATTCTCGAGGCTTGGGCCAACGTTGGTTTTTTTGATTCCCAAGGCTGGGTACATTGTTATCATTCCAAGGCTTGAGCCAAGCCTGGCCCAATGGTTAGACAAGGCTTGCCCCAAACCTCGCCCAATGCACGATTGGTCCAAGCCTGGTCCGAGGCTTGGCCCAATTGTGTATTCCTACCAGGGACGTAACATTTGAATTAAGATGTAAAATTTATAAGTATGGGAAAATATTTATATTTTGTTATCATGGCAACCATTTCTCCTATCTTCCCTATGAAATACAAGAGTAAAGTGGTCTTCAAACAATTTTGAGAGCAAAATCAGAATATACATTTGAAAGAGCATCTAAAAAATAATTGATTTTTGAATTTTAATCAAAATCGTTAGAGCGAATTTTGAGAAAATCAAAAAAAAACTGAAAAAGTACATCAGTAAAGTACTAGTACTCTTTGGCCGATTTTGATTAAAAGCTTATTTTTCCGGTCCCGGGGGGTGTTTAACTTAAATATAAAATTTTAACCTCGTAGCTCAATTCCTTCATGCTTAAAATTGAACACAGACACACCCACACACACACACAGACAGACCATGTCGCGAAAACCACTTTTTTGGATTCAGGGGACCTCAAAACGTGAAGATCCATCAAAATCTCGACATCGAATTTTTGACATGAATCCAATACTTTCTCTCTATATATATATTACATATATACATAGGTAAGAGAAAGTAAAAAATTATTTTGTTTTTAATTTATTTAAAATTCAAAATCAGCGACCTCGGAAACCACCCAATACCAATTTTTATTGAAATCGAATTTTTTTTTTAAATTCCACATATTGGCTACGGCATATTTTTTTTGTTTTTGAAAAAATAATATCAAATTCGAAATCAGCGACCTCAAAAACCTGTATATTTTGAATTTCAGAGAGATTAATTAACGTTTTCGACTTTTGACCACGTTTTCGTGATTTGCAACCATTGTGCGGCGCCTTAAAGAAATTTGCAAAGAGAAAATTTTGTATAAATTTTAGTTTATATTTTATTCAACAATAATCTCTATATACTTAATTGAAATTATACTAAAAAAAAAAAAAAATTTAATTAGCTTATATAAAAATTTTTATTATTTTTAATTTGAGAGATTTAATGGTTAAAATTCTCCAAGTCCACTCTACGGTGCTCTAGCTAAAGCTGAAATCTCTACAGTGTACACACCCACCCAATTAGATTTGTCTAGCTAGAGTAAATTAAATCTAGCTAGATTTTACTCTACAATGTACACAGGTACCATAATGATTTAATACTACGTAGAGTGGCTTGGATATAAAAAAAATAAAATTTCGTTTGTTGGACACTCAAGAAAGAAAGTTAAAAAAAACACTCTAACGAATTTAAACTTTTGAATTCATCAAAAGACAAGTTTTAAATAAAAAAAAAAAGAAAAAACTTTTTCCCTCTGTTGGGAATAATTATTTTAGAACTAAATTTTCAAGCATACTTGAAATGTCAGCCAAATTAATTATAAATAGATTAATGTTTATGTTTTTATGTTTATGTGTATGTGTTGAGAAAACTTTTATATAAAATATTACGGTGGGGAGGGGAGGGGAGGGGAGGGGGGGGTTGCTTTTATTTAAGGTATATGGCAACTTTATTTTTGTAAAAAGAATTTTAATAGAACGTGTGAAAAATTGAGATATTATTTATACAGCAGCCAACAACTAGCACTAGAAAAGTCCGACGTCTTAGAACCTTTATTAAATATTCCCTTCCGTTGCGTTTTATCTCTCTTTCAACTTTCGCTTCGCCTTGACGTTCATCCGAATCTATTTAAATGTAGTATAATTGCGTTATTAATAAAAAGGTACTTTTTTTTCTCTAAATTTTTCTAAAAAATATAAATAAATTTATACTGTATATAAGGTTGTTCGAACAATAAGGCACTTATAAATATATAAAAGCTAATTTTTTAATATGTTATTAATCAATATCATATACTTATAAGAGAATTTTTCGAAGCAGGTCTAACGAAGAGTTATCGTGTAATTAATTATTAAAAAATTGAAATTTAACATATAGCCAATGGGAAATGTCGACGAAACCGAATTATATATAGCTACTCCTGATAAAGATAAAAAAAAAATCTTATATTTTTATCAATTAACTTCCGTAGAATACGTTAAAAATAAAATCAAAATTTTCTGATGAAGGCTTTTAAAAAAAATATTTTAACAAGAAAGACAAAATAATAATTCACGAAAATTTCAGTCGGCTATATTTTAAAATAAGTAATTTCACGTAACTCAGACCAATACGGCAACGTCACATAAAATAAAACGCGTTTCACGCTTTCACTTACATTTTGTTTTCCAATTGACGTTATTTTTTCTCGCAAATTGCCCGCCCATTGTGTCTAAACTGATTTGCATTAATCATTGTAATACTAGCCGCGCCGCCCGCCTTCGGCGGGCTTCGCGTCTAGCCAGGGGGCTACGCCCCCTGGACCCCCCCAGACACTGGCTCGGGCCCGCCTGCGGCGGACCCTCGCCTTTCTTAAATATGAGAAACGGGCTGGCGTCTAGACAGGGGCCTGCGGCGGACCCTCGCCTTTTCTTAATTATAAAAAGAAAATTATTATTACTACGTATTCCAGTCCAGTGCCTGCTTGAGGATTTGTTTACCTTCATAGAATACACAACTTCAAAGAATACTTGAATATTTCTCTATACATTTCCTACATAGGAAATGTATAGAGAAATATGGGAGAAATCGTAACTTTAAGAATTAATAACTCGAAAAGTTATAGGAATTTCGGGACCCGAGTATTTTTCCGGGACTCTCCATAACGTCCTCTATAAGACTGCAAAATTTCGTTTCAAAATTCGAACGGGAAGTTGGTCAAACAGAGCGTGACAGACGGACAGACAGACAGACGGACGGACGGACAGACAGACAGACAGACGGACACTCCGCAATTATTATATATAGATATTAAATAAAATAAAATTTAAGGCTTTTAAGATTTAAAATAGATAGTTGATGAATGCAATGTTGCCAGTTCTATATTATGTGAAATACTGCTCAAGTCAAAAGTCATTCATTTATTATTTTTGGTAATTAAATTATTAATTTAATACAATGATAGGTCACGACTAAATTATAATAAGGAATTTTGGCATTCAAATTTTTAATTTATTAAAATTAAAAAAAAATTTAGATTCTATTATGACTTACAAGGGTTACAACTTTAATTGTTAAAATTTCAATTTTCCCTTAAGGGAAGTCAATAAATTTGACGGCTTCTAAATATTTAAATTCAACTTTTGCCCTCGGGGCTTGGCGTGCTAACCTGGTATACCAAACGACGCGGGTTCGGACCCCAGGCAGTCCGATGATTTTATTTAAGCCATTTGGAGACCAAATGGCTTAAATAAGAATGCCTGGACCCCAAATAAATATATATTATATAAATACGAGTATCGTCAAAGTCTTAAATGGCCTAAGTTGCCAAAAAGACTGTGTGTGTATGTGTGTGTGAATGAGAAAAAAGTGTGAGTGTTTTTTTATAAAAAAAAAAACTTCAACTTTTTTAAAAAATAAAGGCATTGTACAGGCAGGACAGGAAGTAGAAAAAACAATCACGTGTGTCAATTCAATAGAAAAATATAAAAAAAAGTGTTTGAAATTAATCTCCCCTTAAAGTCTGATATTTTCCAGATTTTCTTTAACATATCAATACACACACACACACAGACACATAAGAAAAATGGAAAATGGTCTCAAATGGACGATTTTCGTCCGAAAAAAAGGAGGAAAATTGCTCAATCATTAATCATGTTAATACAAAAATGTGATTTACTCACCCGAATTCTAAATCTAATGCATCAATCGACTAACAAAATGAAAGAAAAAAAAAATCTGGTGTGACTGGTCGCACAGCACACAACTTTCTCTTACCCTTCGGTAGGAGAAAGTTGTGCACCGTGCTGGTCACACCAGATTTTTTGTGTCGAGATATATTTAGTTTCCGATAGCACCTTGGCATTTTAAATGTTGACTGCTTCAAATAAACTATGGTTATTTTTCAAAATTTTAATCTCATATTTGGACATTTTATACACAATATAGAATCGTAAATAAATACAAAATTTCATAAGAATTGGAAAAAAAAATTTTAAATGCGTAAAAAGTTCTAAAGGGGACCCCCTTTTGAATCGAAATTAACATACAAATCCCTATAGGAAATTAACATTGTCCCTATGCGAAGATAAGGTGGAAAGGGAATTTAAAAAGAGTAGAAAGAGAGATAAAATAATAACGAGTGCAAGTGAGATAGAGATAGTCACTTAAAGAAGCTGGTTTCTGTCCATCTAGGTAACAAACAATGAGTGACGTCATCCATTTTTCTCGGAAACAATTTACGACAGAAATAAAATAAAATAAAAAGTAAAGATTAAATTCTGTTACCATTAGTACTTTTTGGTCGATTTTGATTAAAAGTCTATTTTCACACCCTAGGGGGGGGTGACGTCATCAAATAATCCATCAAAATCTCAACATCGAATTTTTGACATGAAACCTATACTTTCTCTCTCTATATCTTCTCTATTTTTTTTTTTTTTTTTCTTTAAGGTCCTTCTCGGCATCTAAGGCCATTTAGACCCCATCCCTATTTATTTCAAATGATTTGTAGTCAAATCAAATGAAATAAATTTTTCTCGCTTGGGATGGGAAGCGAACCCGGGACTCCGGTGCGAGAAGCTAATGTCTTCTCACGGAGCCACGGCTCCCGGGCTATATCTTCTCTATCTCTATCCATATAAATGACATAAATACGAAAGCTGAAATTTAATATATATATGACGAATTATAAAATAATAATTGTGAGATTTAATTATTCAATTTTTAATTTTAATTACCTATATCTATATTTTATTTTAATACTTTTGCTATTTTATCAAAGACAAATTCTGTCTGTCTGTCGGTCTGTTTGTAACGCATAGACTCCGAAGTTGCCGAAGGCAACCCTACCCAGCTAGTACAGTATATATAAAGATTAACATATACATATAGATAAGAGAAAGTAAAAAGAGGGGGGGGAAGAAAAGATAAACACAACTCTTTTATAGAATCATTTGGATAATTAAGATTTTAGAACAAATAAGGGCATATTAAGGCGGAGGGAGGGGGGGGGCAAAATAAATTTACTGTGTTTTTAAAAACCCAATGTTATTCAATTTCTAGACAAAAAATTAGGATTTGCCCTCTCTCGAGTTCAAAGATTCGTTTTCTGTTCTGGGAGTAACAATTACATCTGATCTCTCCTGGAGCATCTTCTGTGGTTAAATCTACCGCAAGGGAATTGGGTTTCCTATTCAAAACGAAGCGTTACTTTTCCTCCCAACAACTCCTAGCCCTCTATAAAGCCCAAATTCGGCCGTGTCTTGAATATGGTTCCCACCTCTGGCGAGGGGCGTCGAAAGACGCCATACAGAGAGACGTCCAATTAGACTGATTCTACCCTTACCGCATCCCTACAGTCACTAGATCATAGAAGAAGCGTGTCTGCACTCTCTTCTCTGGTCAATGCTCTGCCGAATTAAAATCAATTATCCCACCCAATGCAACATAACACAACGTCCCAGCATCCCTATGATGTTCAGATCACGACTAACAGAACTAGTCAATTCCAATCTTCCTTTGTCCCGTGATTGGAGCAAGCTCCCTGCGTCTATCTTCCCCAAAACCTACAATCTTCAGACTTTCTCATCTAACCAGCAGGCATCTTCTCAGTTCCCGCAGTTGAGTTCCCATTTTGTTTTGCATTTTCTTCCTGGCTGCATTTGACTATTGAACATTATAGGTCTTGGGACTTTAAATACACATTCCAAAAAAAAAAAAAAAAAACTCACAGTCTTGTTAAAAAAATAAAGTTTAAGGGCGTTCAGGAGCGACGTCTAAACGTACTTAAAAAAAAAAAAAAAAAACTAGACTATTATAAGGAATTTTTGAATGCGGTTTTTTTTTTAATGAATTAAATTCATAAGAGATTATAGGACGAGCTATAATTTGTTTAATGACTTATTAAAAAATTATCGTAATTAATTTTTTTGTTATCAAGCAAATACAAAAAAACAATCTGTCCCAATAATCTTTAATTTTTTTTAAATTTAAAAATGAATTTATTGTTATTATTGATCACATATTAATTAAGAAATTTTTAAAATAAGCTTAGATGATTTATTTAAAAATCAACTGTCAAATTAGTTCAGCATTCTTGCAATAGATGGCAGGCTAATCTCAAACAGCCGATAATAGCCTATATCTGCCTATATTTATATATTTTTTAGGCTTTTATAAAAGATACATAATATATAATAACATTTATTTATTGTTAAAAGATCAATGAAAAAGGCATTAAATATTATTAGCTACCATTCTGACATCTCTTGGCAAATTTTTGAATTACTTGATTTTTTGGGCATACTTTTTATGGCACTCAACGCCATCTTATCGGGAGAAACATGCGTAACACCTT
>JAKCPI010015188.1:0-11112 GCA_023213315.1 Euborellia annulipes | reverse complement strand
TACGACATCTGTGTGTTTTGGTTGCCTAAGCGCTTGCGGGGGAAAAAAACCAGCGGAAACCTATAATGATTATCTTATTCAAAAACATATTAAGATGGATATGATTATGTTTTCAACAGTAATATTCTCTCAAATGTTTATTTTTTTTTCTTTTTTCATAACTCTGAATTTGTTTTTCCAAGTTAAGAAGACAAACAATTAATTTTTAGAGTTTTTGATCAAAATACCCTAGAACGGTTTATTTTACATCAATTTATTTTTCAAGTGTTGTTGGAGAAAGCAAATAAATAAAATGAAACAACAACATTGTTTTCCATGATATTTTCTCATAAACCCCCAACACCCTCTTCTCTGTTTGTTGTTGCTGTTCCCCCAGGGCTACTGCTAGTCTTGTACAAACTAAAAGAATATTGTGGCTAGACAAAATAAACATTTCCTGTTTCAATTTGAATTTTATTGGCCTTTACTAAAAATAGAGAAAAAGAGAGATGCTTTTGAACAAAAAAAATTGCTTTACAAAAGAACCTCTCCTTTGCTTATAACATATGTATTAATTTTTCTTATAATATTTTTGTTGCTCAATTGCCAAAAAAAATGACATAAGGATATCTAAATTTAATAGTTTTTGTTGAAGGTTATGATCGCGGCCTTGTTTCTTGGATTACTAATGATAATCTAAAAATTTTGATCATAACGAAAAAACCTCTTGGAAATTAAAAAAAAAGTTGTTTTTTTATCCGCAAAAAAGTTTTTAGGTCGGCTCTTAAAGCAAATAATATCACCTCCTCTCCGGCCACTCATTTATAATTTTATGTAGAATTTGTGTTTGATTATTATTATTATTTTTTTTTTTATGTAGAAATGAAATTAATAAAATTTCACAAAAGTTCTAACAATTTTAAGTAGAATTTTAAATAGGTAGAAACCAGCCACGCCGCCCCCCCCCCTACCCCTGGACTCCCCTCGCCTTTTTCTTAACTATGAGGAAGCCACCCGCCTTGGCTTTGCCCCCTGGAGCTGGACTGGGCCCGCCTGCGGCGGACTCTTGCCTTTTCTTAATTATCAAAAAAAAAATTTTTTTTTTTTTTTTTTTTAAACACACACTTTTTTTCCCATTCACACAGTCTTTTCGGCAACTTAGGCCATATAAGACTTTTACGATAATCGGTATTATTTTATAATATCTATTGGGGGTCCAGGCATTTCTATTTAAGCCATTTGGTATCCAAATGGCTTAAATAAAATCATCGGACTACAGAGCGACAGGATTTACCCAAAAATTTTTAAACCCCCCCCCCTCCCTTTTCTAAGAAACTTAAAGGGAGAAATTTTTTTTAATAATAAATAATTAAAAAAAAAAAAATAAAAATTTTTCTTAAAAAAAATAATTTTAATAAAAATTTAAATATTAAGATTTTTTAATTATTTATAAGTTTTTTGTTAGATTTTAGGAATTTAGGAGAGTTAATAAAATAATTATTTAAAAAAAAAAAAAAATCATTAGTGAAAACAATAGGTATTTTTTGGTTTGGGAGAAGGCTTGGGGGGGCTCGGCCTCTGGGCTCCCCCGAATACGCCACTGTCGGACTACCTGGGGCCCGAACCCACGATATTTGGTATACGAAGTTAGCACGCTAACCTCTACGCCAAGCCCCGAGAGCATCAATAGAGTTAACAACAAACAAGATACTGTATATCTCTGAAACCACTCATTGAATAGGGATGAAACTTTATATATTTATAGTAAAATATAAAACAGAAGATAATAAAATTTGTAATGAATTGGTCAGCGGAAGGCAGTAAAAAGACTCAATATTTATGGGCAAGCACGATTTTCTCAAATTTTCTTAGACCATATGTAAATCTTTTTGGTGCAAATTAAGTAGCATCTCAAGCCTTCGACCCCTAAAGGAGGTAGAGGAATTTATATGTCCTAACTCTCCACTTTTTTGTAAATCTCGATCAAAATTATAAATGAAATAAGATTTTATGATAAATTCATGATAAGAAAAAAAATTAAATTGGCTTCACAGTAGATTTGTATTGATTAATAAAAAAAAAAAATGAATTGAATTTCAGAAAGGTTATACTTTATTAACTCTGAGCTCTTCTCGTTATCAACGTTTGAAAATATTTCCAATTTCAAACAATGATGCCCAAATAAATGGGAAATAAATGAAGCAGATTTTGATGGGTATGGCCTGGCCATCTCGTCACACGGACAGATTCATTGATTTCAATTCATTCAAACTACTAAACAAACAAACAAACACATTGAGTTTTATTTCTATCTATCAAAAGGAATTATCAAGTTTTTTTTTTTTATTTATTTTAGTCCCCCAAAATAAATAAATATGAACATACACATTCAGATGTCAAAATAGAGTGAATGAATATTTAGTTGATGATAAATATTTTTGGCACATAAAAAAGATGAAAAGTAATTATAAAAGATAGCCCAAAAAATATCAAAAATAATTTTTTGAAAAGTGAATTAAGTCAAAGCTCCAAATTACCATGTCTTCACTTTATAGGGGAGAGAAAATGAAATTTTCAGCAACAAGAGTGAATTATGATAATATAATTTATAATTATTTTCAATTTTTTAAGAAATATTAAAACATTATTGTTAATAATATTATGTTTCTCCTTTTTTACTTTCTCTTACCAATATATATATATGTTAATATATAGAGAAAGTTTGGATTCATGTCAAAAATTCGATGTCGAGATTTTGATTAATATACGTTTTGAGGTCCCCTCAATCCAATAAAGTGATTTTGTCGCAACATGGTCTGTCTGTCTGTGAACAAAATATCTCAGGAACGAAAAGAACCAGGAGATTGAAATATTATATTTAGGTAAGGTACCCCCCTGGGACGTGACACGAAGCTTTTGAACAAAGTCGACCAAAGAGTACTAGTACTTTAATGATGCACTTTTTCAGTTTTTTTTTTCGCGATTTTGATTAAAATTCAAAAATCAATTATTTTTTAGATGCTCTTTAAAGTGTATATTCTCATTTTGCAATTGAAATCTTCTGAAGACCACTTTACTCTTGTACTTCATAGGAAAGATAGGAGAAATTGTTGCCATGGTAACAAAATATAAATATTTTCTCATACTCAAATTTTACATATTGAAATTCGAATGTACTGTGCTGTCGGAAACTAAATATATGTCGACACAAAAAATTTGGTGTGATAAGCATAGAACACAACTTTCGAATACCGAAGGTAAGAGATAGTTGTTTGCTGTGCGACCAGTCACACCAGATTTTTTTAACTATATTCTTCCTGGCTGCATGTGGCCACTGGTCACTATATGTCTTCGGACCTTAAAATTAATTTTATCCAACATCCCTTGATGGACCAATCTCATTCATTTTTTTCGCATATATTTCAACCTGTATCACGCCTGGTCATCTTCTGTATAAAAATATGATTTGTGTCATAGAATGTATTTTAAATAAATTTTTCATTTTTCAGAGAAGAGGGGACCCAAAATTACGTTCGATATTTTTGTACTGAAGATGACCAGGCATGATGACGGTGGAAATATCTGAAAAATTAAATGATGTTATAAATTCACACATATTTATCTAGTTTTTGTCTAAACCTTTCTAGAATTTGTTATTTAGATTCTATTTTAAACAAAGGCCCAACTGGAATATAACGAATTTATACTAAAATTAATTTTATTCAACAATATCAAATCATGTGTTTATGTTGAAACCGCAATTACAAATTTTTGGAAATATGCTTTAGGCCTATTCTTATTATCTTTAGTAAGAAAAAATAACAGTGAAAATGGAAAATCATGATGGGTGGAGTAGTTGATAATTACTATTAATAGATGATTAATTCGACTTTAAATGAAAATTCATTAACTATTCTGTTTTTTCTCTTTCACTCTGCTTTTTCGAATAAATTCAAACGATTATCTATGAATGAACGAATGAATGAAAGACGAATGAATTAATTTCCTTTGTTATCTCTAAACAAGGGAGCTTTACTAAAAACTGAGTATTATTTTTCTATTAAAATACATCAAGAAATATTTATTATATTTATGACTATAAATAACTAAGGTAGCTTTGTTTATGAGTTTGAATTTCTAAATTTTTAATTAATTTATTAGCCTTAAATAATATTCTCTTTTAGAAGCTGATGTATCGCATATGCAACGTAGAATAACTTATAACATGTCTCTTTGAATCACAGATAAAATGAAAGGAAAATGTATTTTTAAGTAGGATTATAATTCAAAAGAGATAGAAAATTTTATATTTAAAAAGAGAATAATAGGGAAACCGGAAGTTCGTTCCATGTGGACCGAATTTATCTTTAAAAATTTCTAAATGTTCTTTGAAGCATAGGAAAAATTGATAAGTTTGCTGTCAATTCTATTTAGTAGATAGAATTCATTCATATTCTTGGATGATTAGTTTTGTATTATTTAAGATAGTAATAAATAGATGTAGGTATTTTGGACACTACGCTCACTCTATAATTAATAAAAATGAAAGTTGTACGGTGACTTGGTACAAAATAAAAAGACCGTAGAATGTACATTTTAATTTTTACTTGTTTCATATTTATATTCAACTTTGATATATCTTTTGAATAGATACTAATTTTATTCCCATTATAACAGAGAAAGACAGAGAGTTTAATGGAAATTTAGTTATCGTGCAAAAATCCAGCGAACAATATCTCCCTCTATGCCTCCCTTGAGTCTAAAAAAAAAAAAAAATAAAAACTTTATACATACGGACGTATTTTAATTTAATTCTTTTTATTTAAAAAAAAAAAAAATTAACTTTTGTTCATATAATATGTTTCACGTACGATAAGTTTTTAATGTAAAAATAATTATTATTAAAATTAAAAAAATTTTTCTATAAAATGAAAAGTTTTTTAATTCAATGAGAATTTATTATATAGAAAAAATCGTTTTGACTTTACACTTTTTTGGAATGATAACAGGGGTCTTGGGGGGGGGGCCCGCCCCCCCCCTCATCGCCACCCGAGCACCACCCCCCCCCCCCCCCCCCCCCGAATGATAATAGAATATCCTAGATAGGCTCATTTTGAGATGTTATTCATTTTCAATATAAGCCTACTCCTAATTTTGTTTTATATGGAATTTTTTTCACTGTTTTGATTTAATATGGTTTACAATAAAAATACAATCTCTTTTTTATTTGATTGCATTTGTTTTAGCAAGGTTAAAAAAATATGATAGAAAAATTCTCTAATATTTTTGTAAAAAAAAAAAATAAATAACAGATTATATAGGCCTAAATTTTGCTTTATATTAAAATTAAATAATAGACCATGAAAAGCCACGCCCTGTGGCCTAGAGTTTAAAGATGTTGACAAATGTGAATATTGATAATCTTAAAGCCAAGGGGTAATTAGTATAATTTGTTAGAGCCTATATGGCCTAAGATCCCGAAAAGAAAAAAAAAACATGAAAATAAATTTTTCTGTCACATTGAATTATGGTTCTATTCGTTCTTCCTTCAGGATCTATTTCACCCTTGCTTAAGTTTGCTTAATGGTTGCCTATGTCTTGTTTTGAAGGCGCCCTAATGAAGTGTCATTTATTTTATTGGTGGTTAGTCTCATGGACTGTGTAATGTTAATAACAGAATTAGATGTATAATCATTTATAAAGCAAGACTAACTAAAATTTAAATTCCAAAAACATTCCTCTGGGGACTGGTTAATACAGTTATCCATTCAAGTTATATATTTTTAAAAATTTGATAATGAAAATAAATTGAAATATGAAATGCCATTCTGAGAAATGAGATGGTTTAGTAATATAATTTATTTATTTTTTTTGTTTTTTAATAAAAGGAAATTAAAGGATTGAAGCATATGCTTATTAACACCCCTCTTTCACACTTCTTGTCTTAATTATAGTGTAATAGAAAATATATTAATTACCATCTATTCAGAGGTTAAATAACCGGTTCACACATTTTAATTATCTCATATGAATAGCGACTGATAAATGTGCACCCTATTGCCTGCTGTCTTTATTCCTATCTATATATATAAATCTAGAAATTATACTCGCGCGTGCATTTGATATCTCTCATCCCATCATATGGGAGGATATAATATAGAGGAGCAAGCAGCCTTTATCACGATATCCTCTTCACCTACGACCCTACCCTCTCACTTCAAATACTCCACACTCGAGATGATTGAAACGTAACGCGTGCGAAAATCCTATTTACTCAAGAGTGACATGCGACATCAACCCCTGGGGGTTGATGATAGAGCCCCCTGACCATGTATGTCATCGGAAGGGTGAAATCGGTGACAGATATGTGTTTAGAAAAGGGATTGGCCTGATGACTGATTACCAAAAGGATTGTCTTTTCTATCTAGGATCGATGGTTATTAGTCCCAGAGGACACTTGTAATCTGATTGAGTTCGTAATGGAATTTCGTGAAATTATATATGCATTTGCAGCCAAACCCCATCATCCCTTTTACCCGCCCTCTCGTGTTTTGCATCATTGGGAAATAATAGAGGGGAGGGAGGGGGTGATGTGCGCATTCAGAGTATGTACCATAAACAGATGGAATCATCAGGTATTATTTGCAATCAATTAAAAAATTCAAGTATTATTCAAATGCTTTCAAAGCAATATTTTTCTATATTTTATGTGATCGAGCCCTATTTATTTATATACAGTTAATTGAGTGTTCCTAAAGTATGTGTTATTTAGCCTATAAAAAAATATTTATGCATGAAATAAACGAAAAAAGAGAATGGAGGTAGAGGTGTATTTTCGATATCTATGTTTTAAAATTGTTTTATATTTAAAATTGTTTAATTTAGTTATCCATTTAACAAAGAAGAGAGTCCAGGAAAAGATTATTTGTCGTAAGATACACATTGGCAGTAATCTTTTTCTAAAGATCCAAAAAAAATCAAAAAAAAATTTTACTAAAAAAAAATTAGAAAAATAATTAGAGCTTTTGTTTGTATGTAATTAAAAAAAAAAAAAAAAAAAAGAAATTATAACGTTTAATCAAAGTTGAATTAATTTATAAAATAAATAATGAATTCTATTTTTTTTTATATAAAATAAAATAAAAAATAAAATACTTTATATTTGTTTCCATATGTCCTTTGTAAAATTTAATTTTTTTAACCCTCTTGATAATCAAGAGAAAAAAAAAATCAGATTAAATTATAAGTTCACATAAAAAAAATTAAATTAAATTAAAATTTTTGAATATAATTCGTAGAAAAATTCAATTTCAAGCATACATATAATAATGGCATTTAATATATTATAATCAGGAAGTTTTAATTTTCTTTTTTTTTTTTTTTTTTGCATGCTATCAAATATCCCGACAGCTGCTGGAGTTTCAAACCCTAACTTTTGTACTAAAAACCATAAAAAGGCAGTCAAAAGGTTTGATATGGAGATAACGACTTCAAAGAGTTGGAAAACACTTGAATCTGGCCAAGGACTCAACTTAATGAGAAAATTCCGATTTTAGAGAATTTCCCAGGAAATTATTTTGAAAAAAAAAAGAGTGAGTGTAAAAAATAAACTAGGTGTTCTCTCTCCCTTGACTTTCTCGTAGGCCTATTTTAAAAAATCTGGTTCTCTTACCTTAGGTAATCGAAAGTTGTGTTTTGTGCTTGTCACACTAGATTTTTTTGTGTGGACATATATTTAGTTTCCGTCAATATATTAAAATTAAAAATGTAAAATTTATAAATATGGAATATGGCTTGGTGTAGTTGGTAGCGTGCCTACCTTCTATACCGAACGTCGCGGGGATACCAAATCTTAAATAGAAATGCCTGGACCCTGAATGTGGGTGTGAGTGTGAGTGTGAATGAGAAGTACTTTCTCTCTATATATATTAACATATATATAGAGGTAAAAGAAAGTAAAAAAAAAAAAAAGTGTGGATGTTTATAAAAAAAAAAAAAAAATGGAAAAATGTTTTATATTTTGTTACCATGGCAACCATTTCTCCTATCTCCCATAAGAAGTACAAGAGTAAAGTAGTCTTCAAAAGATTTCAATGGCAAAATGAGAATATATATTTTAAAGAGCATCTAAAAAAATAATTGATTTTTGAATTTTAATCAAAATTTTGAGAAAATCTAAAAAACTAAAAAGTACATCAGTATAAGTATTAAAAATTGGTCATTCTGTGTTTTGTGGAGTTAGGTATTTGTTAACATGTTCTTCTAATGTTTATTTCCTACTATGTGTTTACTAAAAATGTATCTTATAGACATTTATTTTTATTATGTTTTTCTAAAATTTATTTTCTATAATGTTTTTCCTAAAAGTGTCATTCATATTCATGTATTGTTAGGATGTTTTTTCTAAAAGTGTTATTTTAAATTATTTAATTACTAACATGTTTTTTATTAACGTTTATTTGCTACAATGTGTTTACTAAAAATGTAAGTTATGGACATTTAATTTCTATAATGTTTTTCTAAAATTTATTTGCTATTATGTTTTTTTTTTATCATTATATTACTTTTATATGCGATGTTTATAAAAAATTGTATGTAAAATAAAAATCGGAGGGCTGAATGGCTCCGTGCTACAGCCGAGAAATAAAGAAAAAAAAAAAAAGTATTAAAAATAGTACATTTTAGCCGATTTTTATCCAAAGCTTATTTTCACGCCCTAGGTGGGTGTTAAACTTAAATATAAAATTTCAACCTCCTAGGTCAATTCCTTCATGCACATGCCAGACGAACACACACACACATAGAAAAAAAATGCTTTTTTTCTCAACCATAAAAATCTCGAGGTCGAATTTTTGACGATTACAATACTTTCTCTACTATGTGCAAGAGAAAGTAAAAAGGAAAAGTATAACATTTACATTCGATGCCAGTTTTTCTTATAAAAAAAATTTCTTTATAAAATAATAAACATCAACAAAAATTCTATTAAAAAAATAAAAAAAAAAAAAATTATTAAAATCGTCATTTAGAAGTGTTGCTTTAAATGAGAGTAAAGAAAAAAAAATCTGGTGTGACTGGCGCACAGCACACAACTTTCTCTTACCTTCGGTAATCGAAAGTTGTGTTCTGTGCTTGTCACACCAGATTTTTTGTGTCGACATATATTTAGTTCCCGACAGTACGGAACATTTGAATACAGATGTAAAATTTATAAGTATGGGAAAATATTTATATTTTGTTACCATGGCAACCATTTCTCCTATTATCCCTATGAAATACAAGAGTAAAGTGGTCTTCAGAAGATTTCAATTGCAAAATGAGAATATATATTTTAAAGAGCATCTAAAAAAATAATTGATTTTTGAATTTTAATCAAAATTTTGAGAAAATCTAAAAAAACTAAAAAAGTACATCAGTATAAGTATTAAAAATTGGTCATTCTGTGTTTTGTGGAGTTAGGTATTTGTTAACATGTTCTTCTAATGTTTATTTCCTACTATGTGTTTACTAAAAATGTATCTTATAGACATTTATTTTTATTATGTTTTTCTAAAATTTATTTTCTATAATGTTTTTCCTAAAAGTGTCATTCATATTCATGTATTGTTAGGATGTTTTTTCTAAAAGTGTTATTTTAAATTATTTAATTACTAACATGTTTTTTATTAACGTTTATTTGCTACAATGTGTTTACTAAAAATGTAAGTTATGGACATTTAATTTCTATAATGTTTTTCTAAAATTTATTTGCTATTATGTTTTTTTTTATCATTATATTACTTTTATATGCGATGTTTATAAAAAATTGTATGTAAAATAAAAATCGGAGGGCTGAATGGCTCCGTGCTACAGCCGAGAAATAAAGAAAAAAAAAAAAAAAGTATTAAAAAATAGTACATTTTAGCCGATTTTTATCCAAAGCTTATTTTCACGCCCTAGGTGGGTGTTAAACTTAAATATAAAATTTCAACCTCCTAGGTCAATTCCTTCATGCACATGCCAGACGAACACACATACACATAGAAAAAAAATGCTTTTTTTCTCAACCATAAAAATCTCGAGGTCGAATTTTTGACGATTACAATACTTTCTCTACTATGTGCAAGAGAAAGTAAAAAAGGAAAAGTATAACATTTACATTCGATGCCAGTTTTTCTTATAAAAAAATTTCTTTATAAAATAATAAACATCAACAAAAAATTCTATTAAAAAAATAAAAAAAAAAAAAAATTATTAAAATCGTCATTTAGAAGTGTTGCTTTAAATGAGAGTAAAGAAAAAAATCTGGTGTGACTGGCGCACAGCACACAACTTTCTCTTACCTTCGGTAATCGAAAGTTGTGTTCTGTGCTTGTCACACCAGATTTTTGTGTCGACATATATTTAGTTCCCGACAGTACGGAACATTTGAATACAGATGTAAAATTTATAAGTATGGGAAAATATTTATATTTTGTTACCATGGCAACCATTTCTCCTATTATCCCTATGAAATACAAGAGTAAAGTGGTCTTCAGAAGATTTCAATTGCAAAATGAGAATATACATTTTAAAGAGCATCTAAAAAATAATTGATTTTTGAATTTTAAAAAAAAATCGTTGGAGCAAATTTTGAGAAAATCGAAAAAAACTGAAAAAGTACATCAGTAAAGTACTAGTACTCTTTGGCCGATTTTGATTAAAAAGCTTATTTTTCCGGTCCCGGGAGGTGTTTAACTTAAATATAAAATTTCAACCTCGTAGCTCAATTCCTTCATCCTTAAAATTGAACACACACCCACCCACACACCCCACCCACCCACCCACCCACCCACAGACAGACCATGTCGCGAAAACCACTTTTTGGATTCAGGGGACCTCAAAACGTGAAGATCCATCAAAATCTCGACATCGAATTTTTGACATGAATCCAATACTTTCTCTCTATATATATATTACATATATACCATAGGTAAGAGAAAGTAAAAAATTGGTAATCTACCAACAATTCTGCCGCCAGACAAAAAATTTATAGTTGTATGTAAATGAAAGTTCATTGGACTTGTAAGAAATATTTATTTACATCATTTGGTAACCAAATGATTTAAATAAATATTTATCGGCAAACCCACTTTGTATTTATACATTTTGGTT